>PVIC010055888.1:0-11099 GCA_004025085.1 Thryonomys swinderianus
ACTGCCCTGGGCACGTGTTTGCCAGCACCAGTCTCGCTGAAGAAGGTGTTGAAGGAGTCATCTCCTCCCCCAATGGTCTTGTCACTTGGCATCTGGCCATCGGGCTGGATGCCATGTTCCAGGCAGTAGAGCTCCCAGCAGGCATTGCCAATCTGGACGCCAGCCTGGCCGACGTGGATGGAGATGCACTCGCGCTGTGGGAGGAAGAAAAAGAACTCAGGATAAAAATTCTAATAACATTAGTAACATCTAATAACAATAATAGCAAGTAGAAAAACACTCAAGGAACCTAGAGTATTGCTTAGTCACAGCTTCCTCCTTTGGAAGATCCAAACAGGGAGGACGCCATCTGTTCACCCAGTGCCCATGCCCCACAAATCTCCTTTACCCTAGGTAGCCAGATTTCCGGACGACTCTTAGCCTAGGAACCACGTGGCCCTTGCTATGCCAAGAAAATCTGTGGGGAGGAAGGCGGGGCTCTGCGGCATGACGAAGGAGTGAGCCTGGCAAGTGTCGCCTGTTCTGGGGTCCACGCTGCTGCAGACCCGGTAAGATTTCATCCAGTCATCACCCTGGCCTTCCTGCAGTCTGCATCTCGACGCCAATCTGAATGTTAACAAGGCATCTGCAGCAACCCAGATCTGGTGCAAGATCAGATTTCCAATTCCTCCAAAAGCCATTCTCTACTATGTACGAATTTCCATCGTAGCAAGGGAGGAACAAGGAAGGAAGATGGCCGCCATGGGCTGTTGGGAGTTGGATTTTTTTAATATGCTGCGGTGCAGTTAGTGCTACACTATTAAGGGCCCTTTCCCCACACTCCTCTTAGTGTTTTTCTGGTAAGTTTTTTAAAAGCCTTAAGGTAACAGACACGCCCTGCAGCCTCAGCTACAGAGCCGTAGAGCGCAAGCGCAGACTGCAGTGGCGCTTTCCCGCCGCCATCAGGCGGGAAGGTAACGGTCGCGCGTGCGCTTTTGTCTCCCGCTCATTCCCACCCCCACTTTTCGCGCCAAGGAGGAAGTGAAGGCGGAGCCTCCGCGCGCGCGCCTGCCTGGGGCGGAGGCGGCTTGGGGGAAGGGGCACGTGGGGGGAAGGGCACACGCGGGATGAGACCTCAGGGTCTCGGGGCGCAGGGCCCCGCCATCCTCACGAGGTGCCCATCAGCTCCCTGTAGCTGGCCCCTGCCACTCTGCAAAACCCTCGGTTTCATCCGTTGCCGCCCTCGCCTCGCCTTTTCTGAAGAGAAAGCGTCGGTCCCTAGTCGCTCTAACAAGAAGCTCTCCACACCTGTCCAGCTTATTTCCCCTCCCCGTTTTCCCGAGCTCTGCCTGGCGCAGCGCGCGGCCCACTTACCATGATAGCTACGGGTCGGGGGGGGGGGGCGAAGGCGACAGGAGCAGACACCGGGTCCCGGTTACCGTCCTCGACAGCTAAGAGTCGAGGTAAGTAACGCACTGGGGCGGGGCGGCGTCGGAGCTTCTTATGTAGAGACCGGGACGGGGGCGGGCGGGCCCCGCCCCGGCCCTGCGCGTCCACTGGGCGCCCGGCCTGGCCGCCGCAGAGGCGGGCTCGGCGCCCGGCCCCCTCCCTGCGCGCGGCCGGAGGGCGGGAGCGGGGCCGCCGCGCCAGTGCTGCGGACTGCGGCGCGCTGCTGCGGGGCTCACTCGGGTGCGGGCGGTGCAGGGCGCGGCCCGGGAGAAACCGACGTGGGGGTGGGGAAAGAACTTTGCCTTAGAGCGGACGAACCCTAAGGCTGGAGAGGTCCGTGCAGTTTTAAAGATGAGGCACCCCAAAATGCAGAAGCTCCTGGTCTAAATAGCTCTGCTGGGTATTTTCCTGTTTGCCACAGTTGGCTCAGTGAGTTTTCCCTTTTTCTTTTCTCACTTCCTTTGAAAACATGTTTTGCGTCTACCTGGTAACTTGGAGGATATGAGCTTTAGAAAAACCAGTAGGAAAAAAAAACAGTAGGTTAGTTTATCTCAAAGCCAGAAGCCCACGTTGGAAAGCTGTGGCGCTTCCTGCGTTGAAGGAGCACCCCGGGGCGTAGATGGCTGGGCCTGGGCCAGAGCAGGCCCTTCGGTTAGACCAGGCCACCGACTTGATGGAGCAGCCTTTTCAAAAAGGGGATTTACTGAAAAACATCCTACGGTTGCTGAATTGAAGAAGTGAAGCGAAATTCGAGGAGAGGAAATTGTTTCATACTAAGAACATTAGTTAAGTAGGGCGTGTGTGTGTGTGTGTGTGTGTGTGTATTTTTCTAAATAGGACTGGCTGGTTGGCATGTTGTTGAGTGATCAGTTGGATATATAGTGCTTAAGAGCTCCAGTTTATAGTGAGTAGAGCAGTTCCCATCTCTACCAGGTCTATAAAACACATTGCTAAATCTTGGCTCAAAATTCCTGTGGTGGTTAAGACTGCAGTGTAGCTTTTAAACTATTCTGCAGAGGAGGATCCCTGATGTGCTTAGTAAGACCCTGTCTCAAAAAAATCCACCACCACAACAAAAAAAAACACCTGTTTGGCAGAAACATTTCTGATGCTTAACTCTTCAAAATATCCTCCCGGTGATGGTATAAGAAAAGAGAAACATTACAGTAAAAATCATAGTTGATGTTTAGTTACTACTTTACTCACATTTGACAAAGCTTTCACCTCTTTCACACAACAAATTTATACTGTTAATATATGTGTGTCCATTTTGTAAGGAGATAAGTAGATGGATGGATACATATCGTCTGGCATGCAAAGGAGAAAGTTCTTATTTATAGCTGGTAAGTAAATACATTTTCTAGTCCTTTCAACGGTTTTTGACTCAAAATCTAAATTGCTTGTATTTTCCAAAAGGAGTTAGAGGGTCAGGAACATATTTAAATATTGTTCTCACTTATTCTTTTTTCACATAAGTATTCTTGAAATTAAAAACAGCTCTTCCTAAACGGAGGAATGAATATTAAGAGAACCATCTTGCTGGATTCCCTTTGCTATCTTCTTCAGAGAAAAAGCCATTTGAAACAGGCACCTCCCTTCCTTGGTTCTGCAGAATATCAGAGCTTTCACTGCGGGTATTTGGGCTTGTGTCTGTCCCCAGATAAATACCTTCCTAAAGCCATTAACTTTGCTGGTTGTTATCATGATATTTCCCTGTTGTGAGAAAGGAAGTATTTAAGGTTATGTGTATGTGTGTGTTTGTTTCTTCTTTATGTTTTTATTTTTAGGTCCTTGATGATAGCTCTGGTTTCTTAGACTAATAGAACTAAAAGAGATCTTTAAATATCTAGTTTGCTGTCTTCGTGCTAGAAAGATAGTGAACCTCTGATTATTTTTTTTATTTGATATCTGAAAGGACGTGGATATTTTTTAGCCCCTGCTAAAACATACATGGTTCTATTTGTTTATATTACATATGTATAAACTTAACTAAATAGGTATCTACATCTGTAACAGAAACACATTTCCAGTGATGTTACATTTTCACTGATTACATTTCCCTTTTTTCTGTTAGATTTTTTTTCAGGACCTGTACTTGTTTGAGCCTTTGGTGTAGCAGGAAACCCTGTGTTGCAACTTGAGCCTTTCCTATCTACCTAACATCCAGTAGCCATTTGCTATTGTTCTGTCTGCATCTGTCCAGTGCTGTATTAATGGCTTTTGACAGTTCTGTTTGGAGTTTAGATGTGAAATTTCACAAAATATTGTGTTCATTTGAAGCTGTACAAAGAAAGACATAAATGACAAATACTTCTCAGCACTGTGGGAGGCTCAGGCAGTAGAATCACAAATAGGAGCCCAGCCTGGGCAATCTAGTGATTTGGTGAAGATGTAATTCAGTATGAGGGTCCTGGGATCAGTCCTCAGAAACTTAATAAATAAATACTTAGGGATATGACTCAGTGCAGAGGTCCTGGGTTCAGTCCTCAATCAAAAAACCAAACCAAAACAAATAAAAAAATCACAACAAAGCACACAAATCATCAATTATTTATATATAATGTAGCCTTTATTTAAGTGAAGGGTTATAATCATGACATTTTACTTTTTAAATTTTTGTTCTTGGTACTGGGGCTTGAACTCAAAACCTTCCTACTGAGCTACATCTTTAATACATTTTTATTATTTTATATTATTTTTATTTTTATTTTTTTTGGTGGTGGTACCAGTGATTGAACTTGGAATTTTTTTATTTTGAGACAAGGTCTTGCTAGGTCACCATGTTACCTGGGCAGGGGGCTGGGACTTATGCTCTGCTTTAGCCTTTCAAAGTGCTAGGATTATAGATGTACATCACCATGTCTAGTGTCCAGTTCAGCCTTTATTCTTTTAGTTTTTGGGGTTTTTTTTCTTTTTTGGTCCTGGGGATCAAACTTGGGACCTTGCATTTGTGAGGCAGATGTCAGAAGTATTGAGCTAAATCCTTGGCCTTAGCACTTATTCTTATTTATCCTAGTGTTATAAATTTATACATGCCATTTTTTGTTCTCCTTTTTCCACAGATAAATGGTATATAGGAAAGAAATTTGACTTTTTTTTTCTTTCTTTTTTTTGGAGAAAGGGTTTCGCAAGCCATTCATGGTGGTAGATGCTATAGGCTGGGATAATAGATCCTAGCACTTGAGACATTGAGGCAGGAGGATTGTTGTGAGTTCGAGATTAACCTTGGAAGCCAGATGTGGTGGTGCATGTCTGTAATTCCAGGACTCAGGAAGCTAAGGCAGGAGGATCCATGCAAGTTGGAGGCTAGCTTGGGCTACATACTGAGTTCAGGGCTAGCCTGAACTACAAAGAAACACTGTCTCAGAAAACAAGAGGAAGTTGCTATGTGGTTCAGGCTGGCCCGGAACTCACTATGAGGTAATCCTCCCACCTCAGCCTCCCAAGGGCTGGTACTGCATGCACACACTACCATACCTAACCAGCCTGGCTAATTTGTATGACTAGGTCTTGCCGAGTGCCCAAGCAGAGCTCTAATTTGAGATCTTGCCACAGCTTCCAGGAGTACTAGGATTCCAAGGAGTGTGCCATCATGCCTGGTTGTCAGTTTTAGCTTCAAAATATCCCTTCCACTTTTTATCAGTCATTCACCCAGTTATTTGATAGTTATTGTGGAATCTAAAAATCCCTTGTTTGTACATTTATTTACTTGTTTGAAGTTTCACCACTTATGTAGGCACCTTTTTGGTTTTTATGGAAGTCAGCTTTCTGTTACTGTAATAAAATGACTGAGAAAATAAAAGAGGGAAGTTTTATTTTGAGTCACATTTTGGAGATTTTGGCAGATGGGTGTTGGTCCTGTTGCTTCTGGGCCTGTGGTAAAGCCTGGCAGAAGCAGTGCTCACTGTATAGCAGTGAGAGAGAGGAAGTTCTGGGGCTGGCGTACCAATTACCACTTTAAGGGTGAGCCCTCACTTGTCTGAACTTCCTTCTACTAAGTTTCACCCCATAAAAGTCCTACCAACTCTCGGTAAGGTTATGGAACTTGCAATAAAGCCTGGGCCTTTAGGGAATATTTATGATCCAAACCATAGCAGTCACCCTTCCAAAAAACAACCGAAGGGCTAGGGATGTAGTTCAGTGGCACAGTGCCTGCCCTGAGTTCAATTTTTTTTTTTTACCAAAACCCCAACAGAAAATCACCTATAACCTTTTTCTATTAAACACTCCACTTTTGGGGGGGGGCATGAGAGTCTTACTATGTTGCTCAGGCTAGTCTTGAATTTGAGTCCAAGTAATCTTGCTGTTTCAGTCTTCCAAGTAATTGAAACTACAGTAGTATACCACCGAGTTGAGCTGAGAATTGCATTTTTAAAGTGTTACTGGGTATCGTGGTGCACCTCTATGATCCAGCACTTGCAAGCCTAAGACATGAAGATTGGCACAAATCTGAGGCCTGCCTGGACTGTATAGCAAGACCCTGGTTTAAAAAACCACAAAAACAGAGTGTTCATGTGGATTTAGCTCAGTGGTTCTGACACCTGCCTCCCAAATAGGAGGTCATGAGTTTGATCCCCTGTACCCACCAAAAATAAAAAAGAACAAACCTCTTGCCTAGTTGTTTTGTTTTTCATTTATTTATTTATTTATTTAAATACAGGGTCTCACTATGTAGTTCAGACTGGCCCTGAACTTATTATGTAGGCCCAGGCTGGCCTCAGCCTCCCAAGAGCTGGGATTATAAGTGTATACCACCATGCTGAGTTTTTTGTTTGTTGTGGTTAGGGTAGTTTTAAATTAAGAGCAAAGGGCTGGGGATTTAGTTCAAGTGGTACTGCACCAACCTTGGACACAAAAGGGTCAGAGTTCAATCCCTGGTACTGAAAAAAGAAAATTCTTAGTTTAAATTAACAGCAAAATTGAGAGGCAGGAGGCTGAGGATTTAGCTCAGTGGTTACTTCTTCCTGACAAGCCAAAATTGAGTTTGATCCCCGGTACCACAAACCACAATGTTGGGTGTGGTGGCTCACACCTGTAATCGCAGCACTCAGGAGGCAGAGGCAGGAGGATTGCTGAGCTGGAGGCTTGCCTGGGCTACATAGTAAGCTCAGGGCCAGCCTGAACTACAAAGCGAGACCCTCTCAAAATAAAGAAACTACAGAACCACGACTCTCATGAACACAGTGGCAAAAGTCCTCAAAAAAATGTTAGCAAGTCAAATTCAAGAATTATATATTAGGAGCAAGTAGAATTTATCACAGGAACACAAGACTAGCCAAACATTTGAAAATCAGTTTTTAAAAAAATTCACATCAGGGTCAGAGATTTAGCTCAGTGGTTCGGGCGCCTGCCTCACGAGCGCAATGGTCCTGAGTTCAATCCGGCAACCACATACAATGCTGGATGTGGTGACTCATGCCCGCCAGCAATCAATACCACATACCACAGTGCCAGGCGTGGTGGCTCACGCCTGTAATCCCAGCACTTGGGAGGCAGAGGCAGGAGGATTGCTGAGTTCAAGGCTTACCTGGGCTACATAGTGAGCTGAGGGCCAGCCTGAACTACAAAGCGAGACCCTGTCTCAAAAAAAAAAGTAACTGAATCTAAAAAGAAGCCCTGATAAAATCTCTTCATTACTAGAATAAAAAATTTACTCAACTATTACAAAAAATATCTATAAACTAGGTACACAATGTGCATAACTGTAATCTTAGCACTAGAGAGGCAGGAGGATCTCTGTGAATTCAAGGCCAGCCTGGGTTACACAGTGAGTTCAAGGCCAGCTGAACCACATAGGAGGCCCTGTCTCAAAAACCAAACAAATAAAAAAGTGCCATTATTTTTTTTTTGTTGTACCACAAATCAAACCCAGAACCTTGGGCTTGCCAGGGAAGCACAGTACCACTAAGCTAAAGGCCTGGCCTGAAAGTACCACTCCTGAGGGGGCAGGCAGTGATTATCAAAGAGGCCACATATGAATAATGATAGAGATATGTAGAAAATCTCTGTACCTACCCTGTCTCTCAATTTTCTTTTCCTTTTTTTTTTTTTTTTTTTGCTTTTTGAGACAGGGTCTCACTTTGTAGTTCAGGCTGGCCCTGAGCTCACTATGGTGCCCAGGCAAGCCGCCGCGAACTCAGCAATCCTCCTGTCTCTGCTTCCCGAGTGCTGGGATTACAGGCGTGAGCCACCACGTCCAGCATTGTGGTATGCGGTGTTGATTGTTGGTGGGCGTGTCTCCACGCCCAGCATTATATGTGGTCACCGGGGATCAAACTCAGGACCTTGCGCTTGCGAGGCAGGTGCCGGAACCACTGAGCTAACCCTCCGGCCCTCCTTTTTTTTTTTTTTTTGAGACAGGGTCTAGCCATGTAGTTCAGGCTGCCCTTGAACTCCAGTGATCCTCCTGGCTCAGCCTCCCAAATTCTGGAATTACAGGTGTGTGCCAGTATACCTGGCTCATCAGTTTTTCCTTCTACATAGTTCATTTTTTGGAGACAGTTAAGCTGAAGAAACCTAGGAGAAAAATTTGAACAAAAGTTTCCTATTTTTTTACCTATTCTTAACTTTTACCATCTGCTTGTGAACCCCAGGAAACCATTAATATTTTTACTACCTCCGTAATTTCCAGAATGCTATATAATTGCAGTTATAAGATACATAGATATTTTCAAACTGACTTGTTTTACTTATTAATATGTATTCAAGACTCATCTATGTGTTTGTGTGACTGACAGCATATTCCTTTTTTATTATTAAATAATATCCCATTTTATATGAGTATACAATTATTTTAGCCATATATCTACTGAAAAACATACTGATTGTTTCTGTTTTTAGCAGTTATGAATAAAGCTACCAAAAACATTTGTAAGGATGAGCCAGGAGTATAAACTCAATGATGAAATGTGTACTTAGCACCACTGTAAAACCATCAACAACTGAAATTTGTACCTAGAAATGTGTACCTAGGTTTTTTCCCAGCACCAGGAAAAACAAAAGTCATTTTCTTAACAGGGTTTTGTGTGAAATCTGTTGTTTTCAATTTCACTCACTGTAGAGTTGAATAGTAACCCCTTCCCCAAAGATACATGTGCTGAGAACCTCAGAATATGACCTCATTTGGAATGAGGGCCTTTGTGCACATAACAATAGGTAAGACAAGGATCTTAAATGAGATCATCCTGGATTAGGATGTGTCCTAAATCCAATGATAGGTCCTCATAAGAGACTAAGAAGGAGCAGACACTGGGAATGGGAGCCATCTGAAGACAGTGACAGAGACTGGAGTGCTAATTACACAATCCAGGAACAGTCAAGGATTGCCAGTAACCATCAGAGCTAAGAGAAAGATGGAGAACAAATTTCCCCTCAGAGATTCAAGGTCAAATCAGCTTTGGTTATATATCAGTTTTAGATTTCTGGCCTTCAGAACTATTTGAGTAAATTTCTGTTGTTCTGAGCCATCAAGTGTGGTAATCTGTTATAGCAACCCTAGAAAACTAATATAATCATTTTATTTTCATTTCTTATCCTTTTTTTTTTTTTTTGAGACAGGGTCTTGCTTTGTAGTTCAGGCTGGCCCTGAGCTCACTATGTAGCCCAGGCAAGCCTAGAACTTAGCAATCCTCCTGCCTCTGCCTCCCAAGTGCTGGTATTACAGGCATGACCCACCACGCTGGCATTGTGATATGTGGTGCCAGGGATGGAACTCAGGATGTTGCGCTTTTCAGGCAGAAGCTGGAACCACTGAGCTAAATCCTTGCCTCTTATGCTTTAGAATGAATAGTTATTAGTATCACCAAACTATTGAGGATGTAGTCACCATGGGTATTGACATCTGGGATATGTTTTATAAAATACTTGTTGCTTTAGGTCTAGACTTTGAGAGGGTTGTACTGGTGGAGACTGGCATTGTCACTTTAGAAGTGGATTTCATGGTGACAGCTGTCACGTTGATTGAGACCAAGGAAATTTTAGTTGTTGATGGTTTTACAGTGGTGCTATTGTTTGATTTGCTTGTATTGCTGGGAAGCACAAACTCTGATAGGTGGTAGGTTACCACTGGAATTGTGCTGAGGCACAGGCCTCTCTGTATTTGGAGATCCCTATGGCTTGCCAGCCCACATGAGTGACCCCAAGAGCAGTGCAGTTGGGGTGCCCCATACACTGAGCCCCATTGTTCCATGGAAGAGATGTGGCTTCATGGGCTCCAGGCATGGAGGGAATGGACGTGAGAATGGCCCAGCACACACTCAACTAGCCCACTTCTTCCACCACAGGATTTGCTGGTGCCTAATCTAGCTCACCTTGTTGAAAATCACTATTTTCTTTTAAAAATGGATGGTGGCTCCAGGCATGTGACACATACCTGTAATCTCAGTGCCTGAGAAGGAGGGGCAGGAGGATCTCCATGAGTTTGAGATTAGTCTGGGCTATGTGGTGAGGTCAGGGGCAGCCTGAACTACAAACTGAGACCCTGTCTCAAACCAAAAAAAAAAAAAAGATGGTAGCAAGTATCTAATTACTGATTTTAGAGTCCAGTAAATTTAATAGAACAATATATATTTTGCATTAAAAAGTCAGTCTTGGGCCGGAGATTTGGCTCAGTGGTTCCAACGCCCGCCTTGCAAGCACAAGGTCCTGAGTTCAGTCCCCGGTAACCATATACAATGTTGGGTGTGGTGACTCACGCCCACCACCAATCAATACCACATACCACAGTGCCAGGTGTGGTGGCTCACGCCTGTCATCCCAGCACTTGGGAAGCAGAGACAGGACGATTGCATCCCAGCACTTGGGAAGCAGAGACAGGACGATTGCTGAGTTCGAGGCTTGCCTGGGCTACATAGTGAGCTCAGAGCCAGTTTGAACTACAAAGCGAGATCCTGTCTCAAAAAAAAAAGTCAACCGGGCATGGTGGCTCACGCCTGTAATCCCAGCACTCGGGAGGCAGAGACAGGAAGATTGCTGAGTTCGAAGTTTGCCTGGACTACATAGTGAGCTCAGAGCCAGCCTGAACTACAAAGCGAGACCCTGTCTCAAAAAAAAAAAAAAAAGTGTTTAAGTGATTCAGAAGCACAAATGTGAAGATCACTGATCTAGAGAAATGATTACATACTCCATAAGGGTTCAAAAACATTTGTCTAGTCTCATGGCTTTGGGTATTATCTATGGATTGAAGGCCCTAAAATTTGTATTTTTTTTACCGAGACTTTTTCCCTTTTCCCTGAAAGCATGTATCTAGCTTACTATTCAACATCTTCAATTGGATGCCTAATCAGCGTCCTAAATTTAGCAAGACCTAAAGGAATTACTGAGCTCCGTCTCACCCAACACTTGTACAGATAGACTGCTCCTTTTCTTCTTCCAGTCTTTTCTGAGTAAATTTTACTTGTATTTGTGCAGCTGCTCAAACAAAAGACTCCTTCCCTTCCTTCCTCCCCAGACAGAGAGATGGATAGATAGACAGACAGACAGGCAGACACTGTATCAGCATATCTTGGCAGCTTTACTTTACAACATAGATACTAATTTGCCTGTCTTTCTATTAGATGCTAAAATCATCTACTTACTACTCTTCCCATTTTTAAAATTTTTTTTTTTTTTTTTCCTTTTTGAGACAGGGTCTTGCTTTGTAGTTCAGGCTGGCTCTGAGCACTATGTAGCCC
>PVIC010055889.1:0-11102 GCA_004025085.1 Thryonomys swinderianus
CATTGGTGCATTTTAAATACAGCTCACAATCACAGTCAACATTGGGGAATTTGTACCAACCAGTACATGACATGAGTCAATTCTCCTTTTTACACATATCCCTACACACTGCATAATTCCCCTCCCTGTATATACATGTGCTTTATTTCTCTTTTCAAATCATATTTATTCTTTCCCTTCACTACTTTCCCCTACCACATTTCCTTTGAATATTTCCTATTTAATTATTTCTCTTTACTAGTTTTAGGTTTGGATCGATCTTGTTTTACTAGAATATTGAATGCATCATTTGTTTAACTGGCATTTAACATGGTATTTTTTATGTTGATGCGCATACCTATAAACTTCCCTATTCCACTATGAGTGTAGCAGGATATAGCTGTCCTTTTATATCAAATGGGGCTTATTTTTTGCAATTGGGTACATGAGTTTTGGAACATAATATACTTATAATTATCTTTTGGTGAATTATTTCCTTTTTGATTTCTTTTCTCTTAACTAGTTTCAATTTAAAGTTTACTTTGTCAAATATAAGTATAACTACTCCAACTTGTTTTTGGGCTCCAACTGATTTGCGTATCCTTTTTAATTCTTTCACTTTCACTCTGTGTATGTTTTGTAGATGAAGTTTGCTTCTTGCAAAGTTTGCTTCTTGCACATAACCATGGATTTTTTTTTTTGTTTGCCTTGTTTTGTTTTTGTTTTCGTCCAGGGTGCTGATCTGTTTTGTAATTAGAGAATTAAGGCTATTTACAATAAATATTATTACTTTGAAGTATGTAATTGATGTCATTTTATTGTTTTCCTAGTATTTGATCCATTTCTGATTTCCTTTTCTTTACCCAATCTTCCAATGAGATTTATTCTTTCCCTTGATCTTATGATTGTGTTTATCTTCTTCTCTTGTTCTTAGGATTCCCCTTATGCAATCCTGGCCTTGTTGTCCTATATTTCTTTAGATTATCCTTATCTTGGAAGGGTTTTATTTCTCCTTCAATACTGAGGTGTAGCTTTCCAGGAGATAGTAGTCTGGTTTGGCAATTATTTTCTTTAAGGTCTTCAAATGTATCTTTCCAAGGTCTCATTACCTGTAAGGTTTCCGCTGAGAAATCTGCTCTTTTTCTGATAGTTTCACACATATAAGTGATTTGAAATTTAACAGCTTTTATTATTCTTTTGTTCTGAATTTTTGGCTTTTTGATTATGATATGTTGTGGAGAACTTCTTTCCTGGTCATGTGTATTTGGGTTTCTAAGTGCATCCATCCATTGTTTGGGTATTCATCTCATTCCACAGATTTGGGACATTTTTTTGCAATAAATTAAATGAATAGTTTTTCTATGTCATTACTTTGTATTTATTCACCCTTAATGAGAGTGAAGCTCAAATTTATTCTTTTAGAGTAAACAAAGATCTCCTGCATGATGTATTCACTGTTTCTTATTCCTTTTTTTATTATGTCTTAAGTTCTAGTATATCCACTTTGTGTCCAGCCCTGACATTCTTTTGTTATTTATATTACTTATTACCAAGACATTCAAGGAACTTTTTGACTAACTGAAGTTTTTGATTCTAGGATTTGTGCTTGGGTCTTTTTCAGAACGTTTATCTCTTTCCTGTCATATTCTGTATCGTCTTTCTTAATTCATTTAGCAGTCTCTCATGTCTTGTATCTTTCTTGAGCTCATCAGTCATTTTAGTAACTGATTCTTTCAGGTGTTCCCAGCATCCTATTTTACCTTGTTATTCTGTCAACTATAAAGAGCTATCTTTCCAGAATCTGTTGTAAATGGATTTTCATGTCTTTGTAGCTTGTACACAAACAGCTAATATCTCTAAGGATGAAGTTTTTAAAACTGGTATTAGATAGATCCAAGGCACCTAAGTTGTCTCTTTCTATAATAAGTAACTATTCTGTTGCTCATTTTTCCATCCAAAGTAGAACCAACCATCCTTGATTCTCCTGTTTTATACACAAGAATAATAAAATCTTAAGCTCGGTGTGTGCTCTTTTCTTTTCTTCCCAGTTGATGGTAGCTTCATGTCTCTCTCCTTCCACCTCTTTTGAAGTTGGGCAAGCACTTGTCATTTTCTAACCAACAATACACCTGCAGTAGTGACTCTTTTTTCATGTTTTTGTGGCGGCATGATTCACCAGGTTCTCTTTCTTCTACTATAGCCCCTATAGAAGCCCCTGTCATATTAGTTTCTGATCAGTTTCAGTTAAGAATGCTCATTTTGAGCTGAAACTCTGCCATGGTCAAACTGGCACATGCTCAAGAAGTAAAAGATTGCTGTGTGAAGGTCTGAGATGTTAAGGTTGTTGTTTATCAGAGCAAGACCTAGCCCAGCCTAAGAACTCCAGTGTGTGTGACGACAATGGACATGATCATCCACATTATCGGGGATGCTTCTTACACATTTGGAGAGTGGTCACAATACATAATACTCTGAAACTTACAAAAATCAATTTCCTGATGACTAGTTTTGAACTAAATTGGTAAAAGTAACCCAAAGGTTTGTAAAAGCTTTTTGCTTACACATTTAAAGCTACAAGCAATAGTGAAACAAAGCCTTGGCCAGATATTTGACTCTTCTTTGTCTCTGCAGATGCAGAATCTTCAGGAGCTTAAGGAATGGCTGTTATTTAATTTTTTTTCTTTTGCAGAGATTCAAGATGTCTAAACTAATCTCTTACTAATCCTCTTATTCTTCCAGCGAGTTCATGAAATCAGTGAGTTAAACATTGCAGAGCATGCAGGGTTATAAGAGCTGTGTGTCAGGGAAAGAAGTTGGCTTGCAAACAGACTGTACCTGGACCTTATCACAACACAGTTGCCATAATACAAAAATGGGCTTTGAGTAGTGTTACCGATAAGGAATAAATTCATCCTGACCTTAGAAAGCTTGAAGGTGATGCTTTGTAGGAATCACAGAGGTGAGCACGCCCTGATACAGGCATCCCTGCAGTGGGTTGGCTCCCAGCTGACACCACAAGGTCCCGTACAACTCACCTATCTTGGGCCTCAGGTTCTGCATCTTTAAAATGAAGGCTCTGATTTCTGACCTGCTGCATCAAGGATGAAATGAGACAATGCCTATGAGATTGTTTCTAAAAAGAAAGGATAATTTTGTAATGAATTATTAATAGCTGAAGTTTCTATTCAATTTGTTTGAAAATGTTGAAACTCAGACTGTAAGTTACAAATGACAGGAAGCTCTTTCAAACCCTCTGTAGAAACACTTAGGAAAAAGCATGAAAAGGAATCTGATTGCAAACATAACTGAGACCTCAAGACACTCAAGGGTGTTTGGGTTCATCCTTCTCCTGTGCTTCCCCCATCCTGGCCTCACTTTCTGGCCACCTCTCTTCCTGACTACCTCTGCAAGCTCCACATTAGTTACAGGATGTGCAGTTTCTCTTCACAAAGCCTCCACACTGAGTCACACTTGGCTTGGCTTTGTGTCTTGACAAATTTTCTCATTGCTGGGATAAAATACTCAACACCCACCCCTTAAAGGAGATGAGGTTTGTGTTTACAGTCCTTAACCTGTTGACTTCTGGGCAAAAATGGCATGGCAGAAGGGATAGCAGAGGAAAGCTGCTTACATCATGGTGACCAGGAAGCAGAGAAGTGAGAAGCCAGGCAGGGAGATACATGTTTCCAGGTCATGCCTCTGGTGACTCCCTACTCCATCCAGGCCCCACTTCTTTTTTTTTTTTTTGAGACAGGGTCTCGCTTTGTAGTTTAGGCTTGCCCTGAGCTCACTATGTAGCTCAGGCAAGCTTTGAGCTCAGCAATCCTCCTGTCTCTGCCTCCTGAGTGCTGGGATTACAGGCATGAGCCACCACGCCCAGCATTGTATGTGGTTACCAGGGATCAAACTTGTGCTTGTGAGGCAGGCGCCAGAACCACTGAGCTAAATCTCTGGCCCAGGCCCCACTTCTTTACAGAGTTAGTTAGCTATGTTGCTCCCATGACCCGCTCATCTTTGGAAAGCCCTGCTTCTGGGTGTGTGAGGTAGTACAGGGACATCTTCTATCTGAACTGTCCATTTGGGTCATGTGTATATTTTAGCACCTGTAAAGGGACAGGGGCTCCATCCACATGGATAAGAAGTGTAGATGTATTTCCAAAAGAAAATAAAAATTTCGACCCAGGCTGGGTGGCCTCCATACAAAGTGACAGAATCCTTGTACCCTCTTCCTTGATTTTGATACCTTGGCAAATCAACTGCCACCTCTGCAGCCTGGCATTGTGACTGTCCACAGCCCAGCACTTTTGGCACTCAGTCTTCAATCTCTTTTGCATACAAATGTACCCAGGGCTCAAGGGTCTTCAGAAAAGCCTTTGCAGAAGCTTCTGTGACCACGTAGCAAGAAGTATGGGATATAGTGAACAGGAGAGGGTGTCACTTTTGCTGCTGAATTGCAAGAAGGATTTTTTAAAGCTACTATTCATTTTGCAACCTGCTACAGGGTAAAATGGAAATGACCCCAGATAAAGTCTAAATAAATCCAGTAACTGACTTATTCAGAAGAAAGGAATGTCTTCCCATATCACTTCCATATCCTTCCTCCTCCTTGGGAAGAGACGGGAGATCTGACTGAGGGAGGATTTATATGCCAGCACCAAGTGAGTGCTGTGTTGAATGGCACAGATACACCAGCACTGGGCTTTGCCTGAGGGAATCCTAATATTTGTAGGATGAAACTTAGACCCAGGAGAAATCTCCAGTGTCAGGGACACATGAAAGGTTATGGGCCATGTGGTTTGCAAATAGCACTGTGCGCAGAGGGAAAGGAGGAAGCAGTGTTTGCTGGGGGTGTAGAGAAAACCTCATAGGGCAGATAGAGAGGCTTTTAAAATATCTGTTGCATATATTATGGGTTGTGTGCTTACTGCACATCATATAAGTGCTAAGTACTTTGTGTCTTTGCATGTTTTCTCTCAGTTTCTCACCTCTGTAGCCATAAAAAGTCAGGACTAATGAGACTTCCCTTCTGTAAAAGGGGAATCAGGGTTCAGAGAGCTAGTAATGGCAGAACCAACTTCACTGTGACAACTCTGGTACAAATGTGAAAGCCTTTTAATTCTAATCCTTGGCTGAGAATTCCAGGAAAACTACCTCAAATGACCACCTTATTCACAGGCTTAAGAGTTGTTTTTAAGTTAACATTTCTAGCAATCAAATGTTCTTTATGTTACTTTAATTTCATTATATAAAAGAATCTTTTACAGTTTTAAATTAAATATTATAATTAATGCAATATAGAAGTTTCCATAAAAATTAAAAATTTCTGTTTGTTATATCACAAATTTTCCTTTTCTGTTAAGTTATAACTGAGTTCCATTTTTCTAAACAATCTAGTAATTCAGCATTATCCCAGGCTAGAAACTGCTAGACTACTGAATTTTTGTGGTCTGTGCCCTTTTGAAAATTCACAGCATCCGTTTGTGGGCAATCCTTACATCCTGAGAACTCTTGCAGAGTTATATCTTGTTCAATTTTATTTAAACCACCATTTTCAAACATATTTCACTACAGATGAAACTTAAATATCAACTAAAAATAGGTTTTGTTTTATTTTAATTTTTAATCAAAATTTGGCAAACTAATTCTGTATATTTATGGTACACAAATTGATGTTATGAGGTATAAATATAATGGAATAATTAAGTCAAGCTAAATAACATATACACCACCTCAATTACTTACTTTTTTTCTGGTGAGAACATTTGAAATTTACTGTTTGCTAGCTTGAAATATACTATAATTAACATGATACAGACTTAATATCTTTTACGGGGAAATTACACAGTTAATGAAAAACTTCAAGGACATGTGCTCTTTCATCTTTCTGTTGTGCTAGCTGTAGTGTACCGAGTTGTTCCATTAGGCCTCCCCCCCTCCCCATGAACACAAAGCAGCTGCTGCTATCCCAGATATCACAACGGATGCCTCTATGCTTTAAATTGTTTTTTTCCCTCTCTAAAATTCACTGTGAAATCTTATATTAGTATTAGGAGGTAGGGTTTTTGAGAGGTGATTAGGATTGAGGATTGAATACTTAGGGATAGATTAGTGCTGTTATCAAAGAGTTGAGTTTATTATTTTATTATTTGAGGACTAAGTTTATTATAAAAATACAAATTCAGCTCTCTTTTATTCTCTCCTCCTCACTTTTTGCCATAGAACACCATGTGCTGGCACCTTGATCTTAGACTTCTCAACCTCTGGACATAAGAGCAAATAAATAATGGTCACTATAAATTACCCAGTCTGAAGTACAGCAGCGTGAGCTGGATGAAGACAGACAGTATACTTGGAATCTGCTCTTACTTTTTGAGACAGAGGTTCACTGTGTTAACGGCTCTGTCCTTGAAGTCAAAATCCTCTTGACTCAGCCTTCCAAATAGTTGGTATTGCATAGTCACTGAGATTACAGCATGCACAATCAGGCTCAGTTTGGTAGGACTCTGAGCTATTCTTATTTGTATTAGAGAAGAAATCTCTAGAAACAAGATGTCTGACTCCTTTCATTTATTATTGATCAGAGTGTGATCCCATATCATCTCATTTCCTTATGGGTGAGCACATGGCCTAGTTCTTGCCAATCTCTGGGCAGGTGAATGAAATGTTATTAGCTGATACTAATTAAAATATACCCTCTTCCCTAAAAGGAATTATGCATAAACATCTAAACAAATTCAGCATTTTGTTATAAATAAATAAGAAATCATTTGCTGGGAGATGGTCCTCAGTATTGGTGGCCACAATCTGTCCCTTGTTTCCAGAATTAAAGACAAGTAAAACAGAAGTTAGGAAACTTAAAACATCCTCTCCATTACTAGGATCCTTAAGAACATTTGCCTCCCTCTTTAGCTTAGTTGTCTAGGATGTGGCTATTTGTCATTCATCGTCTCCTACTGAATCTGTAAATTATTTCACATGAAAATATAAGAAAGCTACACACTCCATTACTTTCAGATCCTTGGATGCCATCAGACCTTGTTACCTTACAGCTCTTTTTTTTTTTTTTTTTTTTTGCTTTTTTGGAGACAGTCTCGCTTTGTAGTTCAGGCTGGCCCTGAGCTCACTATGGTGCCCAGGCAAGCTGCCGCAAACTCAGCAATCCTCTTGTCTCTACCTCCCGAGTGCTGGGATGACAGGCGTGAGCCACCACGTCCGGCATTGTGGTATGCAGCGTTGATTGTTGGTGGGCGTGTCCTCACTCCCAGCATTATATGTGGTTACCGGGGATCGAACTCAGGTCCTTGCACTTGCGAGGCAGGCGCCGGAACCACTGAGCTAACCCTCCGGCCCACCTTACAGCTCTTGCTTCAGTTAGTGATCAGGTAAATGCAGGTATGGCTGTGAGCTCTGAGCATAGAAACAGAAAGGTCTTGATATATCACCAAGAGCAGCTGCTTCAGCTCTCGTGTTCTTCCTCACTCTTCAGTCAATTGTTTCTCTTAGAGAGTTAACAAAGATTAACCTCCTGTTTTGAAAAGGTTTAAAGGAAAGGGATACTGTGATATCCTATGGGAAATAGTCCCAATTAATATGTCACAAAAATATTCCAGACATCCAGCTTGTTGGGAAAGCCAATAGTATTTTCCATAAGCAATAGCATTATGCTCTCATTTTTCTGACTTTAGGGGTTAGATAGATTTTCAAATACGGTGCCTGCAGAACCAGCATTTTTCACCCACCAGATGGCTATGTATGTTCCTTTTTAAAAAAAAATTGAATTCTTTACTGGTACATTTTATATACAGCTCACAATCACTCTCAACACTGAAGAATTTGTACCAGTACATGACATGAGTTAATTCTCATTTTTACCTATATCCCAACCCACCCCACAACCCCCACCCACTATATGCATGTGCTTTCTTTTTCTTTTTAAATCATATTTATTCTTTTCCTTCATTACTTTCCCCTATCACTTTCCCTTTGAATATTTCCTATTTCACAAAATCTATCATATGTTCCAGAGCTCATTTACATCTACAGGTTCTCATACCAGAGAAAAGATATGTTATTTACATATCTGTGATCTATTTATTTCACTTATTAGTGTGTCTTCAAGGTGTGTCCATTTGCACATAAATGACTCAAAATTGTCATTCTTTATGATACACTAATACTCCATCTTATAAACAATGACTAGGTATGCTCTAGGTTACCTATTAACTTTGCGAGTTTAAGCAAAAGGTTCAACACTGGTTAAGAACTATACTTTGGAGTCAGTTGATCCTTAGTATAAACCTTGGTGGGCTTGCTAACTTGCTTTGTGAAACTAGGAAAGAAACACAAATTCTCAAAGTTCACATTTTTTCTCTTCTAACATGAAAACAATGAAGTACATTTCTCATATGGTGATTTTGAAAATGAATTGGGAGGATGTTTTCAGATAACGCATTAACATAGCATGAATACTTTAATCAGTGTTGGTCTTGACAGAGGTCCAGTCCCAAACTGCAGTGTAATTAGATGTTGATGATCTTTGGCATTTCTGGATATCAAAACCAAAACCACCTTCATATAGTTGGGGTCTTGCCTTTTTTCACCATCCTGAACTTACTTACCTTTGTGATAATTGGTCCTCTGACACTCAGGCTACTACCTGGCTCTACACAGAGGAATGTGTCTGTCCTAATGTGCAGCTATATTTGGTCCATGCATGCACCTGCAGAAGAGGACTGTCCCTGATTTTGCTTTCTGGTGGTTTGGGGGAAGCTGAGCTTGCCACTTATAGCTAGTTGCCTCCACTGGGCCTTGTCATAATTTCCACTGCTGAACTGACCACTGTGTGAGTATTATTTGCTGTGGAGAAACCCAAGGAAGAGGGTTATCTTACCCAACATGGGTACTGAAATTCTCCCATACTTTCTGGTAATGTCCCCTGAGCTACCCAGGTATTGCAAGGCAGGTAATGCGGCTCAGTAGGCATCCCAATCACAGTTTTAGCACCTTGGCCAGCTCCACGCCTGTAGGTTCAGGAGGAGTCAGGCCTTGTGGTTAAGAAGTTTCAATCTCCTGAGTGCACAGGAGGTAGCTAGGAAGCAACTGCTGAATTAACTGTTCTGTAGAGAGTGGTCCACAGGGATGGTTTCTCTAATTAAAGGGTATTCCCTGCTGATTTCTACAGAGAATGGCCTTTCTTCTTACCTCCACTAATTCAAATCTAATTCATTTTCCATAACTCACTTCATCCATTGGATATGATTTCTATGGAGTCAATTTTAATAAAACTTTCCCATTTAAAAATGGAGTGGTGTGTGTCTGTAACACCAACACTGTTGAAGGCTGATAGGACCAAATTCAAGCCCATGCTGGGCAAGTGAGCCACTTAGGGAAGCCCTGTTTAAAAACAGAATCAAATGTACAAACAAACAAAAAGGACGGTGATGTAGCTCATTCTGAAGACTCTGAGTTTGCCTCCTAGTACCTTCCAACACAGGTACAAAAAGAGAAGACTAGACTTGAGGTAGCTTGGTGGTGCAGCACTGGCCTATCATGCATGAAGATCTGGATTTGACCAGATCTAGACTAGTATTAAAGCAAACAAAACAAAACAAAACAAAACAAAAAACCCATGAAGAACCCTGAATTCTGGAGATTAAAAAAATGACTCCCCAAAGTACTAGGGATCCATGAAAGCTTTTTGAGTTTGCTCACCAGCTATATGATCATGAATGTCTGAAACTGTTTCCTCTCTCTCCTAAGAACTCTTGAATATCTCTACTTACTAGGTTCTTATTAAAGTATGAATGTGTCCTTAAGAGTTTACATAGCTTATAACATCCCTGAGTGTTAGGTTCTACCGTCATGCCCATTGTGTAGATGAGGGATCAGAACGTAGAGAGTTTAATGCATGCAGCAAGAATAGAGTTCTTTATTGTCATGCTTTGCATTTTCTGTTTCATCAATAGTCTTCCTTGTACTATAACTCCTTTTGACCATAAGAGCTGGTATCTTTTTAGTATGACTTCCTCCCCCTTGCTGCTGTGGAAGGCAAGCACTTAGGCATTTAATAAAATTTTATTGAAAGAAAGAATGAATGTATAAATAAACACTAGGGCCAGTTGAACTGCGACATGAGGTGAGATTTACTCATAGCTCATATTTACTGGGAGAGGGGATATGAAGTTGTTAGAATTTGCATGTAAGGTAAAAAGCAATTCATGAATGCTCACCGGGAAACTAGAATGGCTGCCACTAGATAAAAGGCTACCTCTATAGCCATGAGCTATAAATACCATCTCTCCAAGTTTGCATGGTTTTTCCCAAATCTTCCCTGAAAACTCTGTGTGGTAAGAAATCTAAATGAATTTGCTTTCAGTTACTAGACACTTTGGAGAGGAGCTTTCACCTAGATTTGCCATGCAATTTACTGCTGGAAAACTCCATCATCTTTATCTGCGTCAGAGGGCAAATTTTCCCATCTAATTATCCAAGGCAGCAGCTGAAGATCTAAATAGAAGCTTGAGGGTTTCTGCTCATTGCTATAGACTTCCTGCCTGTCTTTTAAGATAGTGGTGTGACAATTTGAGGAGGCACTGCAGAGTTCCTTAGCAATGTCACCTCCTCTGTGACCTGCCAAAGCTATTTATATGTGAATGAGAACATAATTCAACATCAACAGTCTCTTCATTTTATTTCTAGAGAGAAAAGGACCCGCAAAACATCGGTTTGGGCAATTTCCCCTGCAGGTTTTGATTTTATTTAAGTGAATACCCATTGTTGACAAGGTACATAGATAGCTCACATTTGCAAGACCAATACAGAGACATAAACACGAGAAAATTACTGTGAAGGAGGCCTTTGATTCTAGGAAATTGCTATATTCAGTAGGCAAATATTCATGCTTTTTTATGTGAGCTGAGACTCTACATTTTAGCACAAGTGTTTTCAACTTACACAGGAAAGGATTATTTAAAGACTTTTCTTGTCAATGGCAGCTTGATGAGCATGGCAGGTGGGGGTTAAAAGAAGGTGCAACTTGTATGAAATACCCCGGGGTAATTCTGCACCTTGGTTAAAACTTGAATGTTTCTTGAGAGCCAAATTAACTGATTGTAGGTGTTCTG
>PVIC010055890.1:0-11094 GCA_004025085.1 Thryonomys swinderianus
CTTCTTCTTCTTCTGCTTCTTTCACAAAGAAGGTGATTAAGGAAATGGTTTCTAAAAAATAAATCATTTTTTGGCACCATTTAAAGACTCAAATGATATCCTCCTGGGAACAGAGGGATTATGGCTGACTTCTCCCATGGAACAAAGTTGAAATGTGTGTCAAACAAAGTGTATGAACTCCGGTGTGTGTATCAGAATAGAAAACTGAATGTGATTATTCATATTAAGAGGTTGAAAAATAAAACATAAACCCTAAGATAGAGCTGAATTCCATGAAATAGATCACAAATATATAACAGATAAAATCAACTAAAATAAAAAATTGGGTTTTCATAAAAAGGTAACATTTATAAGCCCCTCGAAGACTGTATTTGTGCGTGTATGTGTGTGAAAAAGTCAAAGAGAAGTACAAATCACCACATTAGCAATTCTAAAAGAAACATTATTAGAGCTTCTCTTTACATTTAAGATGATATATTCATAATTCTATGGCAATACATTTGATTATTTATGAAAGCAGATCATATGAAAATTAATAGAGAAAAAATAGGAATTCTGAATAGCCCCCAAATCTACTACATTTAAATCTGTTATTAAACACCTTTCTCAAGATAACTCTAGGTCTATCAAAGAAGTTTTCTAAACTTTAATAAATACATCATACTAAACATGTACAATCCTTCTGAGAACAGGAAAACAAGAGACATTTTAGCGTATGTTTTATAAGACTAATTACAATTTAAAATTGGAGTATCACAAGCCAAAAAAATAGGAAGATCTCTTTCATGAATATAAATTTTAAATTATTTATCAAAATATTAGCAAATCAGGCCGGGGATTTAGCTCAAGTGGTACTGCACTTACCTTGGAAGCAGAAGGACCTGAGTTCAATCCCTAGTACCACACAAAAAAAAAAATTAGCAAATTAAATCCAGTAATATATATGAACAACAACTGATTTGAGGTAATTTCAGAGATATAGAGTTGGTATTATAGTTGAAATTTAGGAGGCAGAGGCAGGAGGCAGGAGAATTGCTGTGAGTTCAAGGCTTGCCTGGGCTACATAATGAGCTCAGGACCAGCCTGAACTACAAAACAAGACCCAGTCTCAAAAAAAAAAAATTGTAATTCATCACATTAGTAGCATCAAGGAAAAAAAAAAGTTGTGGTTATTTCAATATATGCAGAAAAAATACTTAATAAAATCCAATATGCTTTCCTGATAATATCTTACCAAAATAAAAATAGAAAGAATTTCCTAAATCTGGTAACAGACACCTACAAAAATTATACTGTGATTAATATGCATAATGATAAAATATTAGAGAAATCTTTCAAGATTAGGAATAAAAATTATAAGATTATTTTTGTTAAAGATAGTAGGTTTCTGATAAGGAAAAAGAAGGAGGAGGAGGAGAAGGTGGAGGAAAAAGAGGAAAACAGAGAAGTAGAAAAATGAGGAGAAGAAGGAATGAGTTCTCAAAAACAGACATAATACAATCAACATTTATAGATGACATTATCTTGTCATTTAGAAAATTACAAAAGAATTCATCAAAAAAAATCATTAAGTAAATCACCAAGGTCACTGAAGACAATGTCACTTTGTAAAAGTTAATAATAACCCTAGATAACAGTAATCATTACAAAGGAAATAAAACTACACCACTTATAATAGCATCCCTTCAAATCAATCATCAAGAATAAATCTAAGGGGCCGGAGGGTTAGCTCAGTGGTTCCAGTGCCTGCCTCGCAAGCGCAAGGTCGAGTTCGATCCTGGAAACCACATACAATGCTGGGCGTGGAGACTCACGCCCACCAGCCATCAATACCACATACCACAGTGCTGGGCGTGGTGGCTCACGCCTGTAATCCCAGCACTTGGGAGGCAGAGGCAGGAGGATTTCTGTGAGTTTGAGGCTAGTTACATAGCGGGTTCAGGGCCAGCCTGAGCTACAAAGCAAGACCTCGTCTCAAAAACACCAAAAAATAAAAATAAAAAATAAAAGAAAGAAAAATAAGCATCTACTTCATCACATTATAACTACATAACAAAATAAGAATGTCTATTCATGAAAAGAATATACTAAGATACTGAAAACAGGATCATAGCCCTGAAAAAAATATCAACAGTACAGTTATCTTAAAAAGATCGCCTGTCTACGTAGATTTTTAAAAGGCAATGGGCAAGTGGGCAAAAGTAACAAACAGAAAGGGAGATATCAAAATGTCTGATATGCGTATGTAAAGGTTTTATATCTAAATCTTCAGAGAAATACAACTTTGAAGCATAATGGGACACCATGCCTCAACTATCACAATGAATGAAATTGAAAAGGCTGATGTTATTAAGTGTTGGTGAATAATGGAAATTCTCATATCCTGCATATTTGATATCACACAGCATAAACTGGCACAACGCTTTAAAATGCCATCGGTGGAATCTACTAGGAGCTAAACCTCCATGTACTCTGTAACTCACCAATTCCATGCTGATCCCACTCTCTCTTACGCCTCAGCCTCAAGATCTGCCTTCAGCTAAGGAGGCTCCTTTCCTCAGGAATAAGGAAAGTACCTCTTCTATGAAACATTTGTGACCTGCTTTCCCAGAGAAGGAGAAGGAGGAGGAGGTGCGAGGGACCTTCCTGTTTCTGCTCTCTTTTTTTGGCTTGCATCAAGATGTCCCCTCAAAGCCTTGTGTGGTCAGGATGACTGCATCTAGGGTGTGTAATTCTGGGATTAAGTGTGCCAGGCTGGAATTAAAAAGGGTGGGTAGTCACTAAACCTGTCTACTGATTCGTTTAGCCTACTTCTGGGTGTGCATAATCGGAAGGCCCATCCCGAGTGTGGGTGGGACCACCCAAAGAGTATTCTTTGGAAATGATAAAAGGAAAAACAAGCTGCCTTGCTACTTGCTGTCTTCTGCTTTGTTGACCTCTCCCCACCATGAACTGTTTTTCCTCTGATGCCCCTCCACCAAGCTGCCCTGCCTGACTATGAGTTGAAACTTCTACAAACTATGAGCTACAATATCTCCTCCTCTCTTGACTGGGCTCAAGTTATGATTCCTGGCAGACAAGATAGCAAGTTCCTTCCCTCGAACATGCTAGATTTTGCAGCTCGGGTTCCAAAGGGCTTCCCACGTGTCTTTCCATTCTCACAAAACCTGTTGGGTTTTAAACTAGTCCTTCTGCCTATTGGCTGTCTCCATGGACCAAGGCCTACTCTATGGGAACTGACCAGGAAGCACCCCCAGGTTTTTCCCCACTTCTGTTTGCTCTTAGGTCTCTTCCGTTAACCTGAAAGCACAAAGTAATGGCCAAGGGCTGCTTTTGACCCTCGTTATTTGAACATCAGGGTGCTGGCTATTGCTTGTGTCCCATTGAGACCCTGCTACCATGTATTAGGAATGCTTTGGACTGCTGTCTACTCAAACAAGAATACCTTAAATCAGAGGGCTCAAATTCTTGCATCCTTAAAAAATCTAGAGATAGCTTGAGGCCACATTGGTTCAGCTTCTCAGTTGAGTCAACAGGACGCCAAGTGGCCTCTCTCTCTGTTTACTCTGACATCCTTAGTGTCTGGCTTTCTGTCCCTCATCCTTATCATCTTCTGGTTGCAAAATGACTCTTGGAGCTCAAAACATCAGAGCCACATGTAGGGCAGCAACACAGGTAAAGGGGTCGTGTAGCTGGCACTGTGCCCTCCCATGTCCCTGTCTTCAGCAGACTTCCCCAAAATACTCTAGATACAAAGGACACTGGAAAAGGAGCATCCGTTATTTTCAAATGGCTTTGGCATGGCCTATTCATACTAACCAGACACTCATTCTGAATCAGAAATGGAAGCAAAAGTGTTATATAATCCACCTGTGGCCCCGAACAATCAAGGGTTGGATTTACCTGTTCAGTTTGTCTTTCGTTGGAGACAGATATGTACTTGACTGATCTTCCTCGGGAAGCC
This sequence comes from Thryonomys swinderianus, assembly GCA_004025085.1. Taxonomy (NCBI): domain Eukaryota; kingdom Metazoa; phylum Chordata; class Mammalia; order Rodentia; family Thryonomyidae; genus Thryonomys; species Thryonomys swinderianus. The sequence continues at coordinate 3,965 of PVIC010055890.1, forward strand.
TTTGAAATAATTTTCTTGGTTTTTCTGTTTGCAGTCAAAATGAGCTTTTCCTTTGGTAAATATGATGATTTCTGAAATAAAAGTGCCAAACTATTTCACTGAGTGGTGACTTCATACTTCTTCCTTGCTCCTAATTTAAATGTCAAAGTCAGTCTTCTTCCACGTTTTTCTAGATGGTTTAATGGTAAAGGGTATGAGAAGCTACTGCACAATCAAGTAGCTGATTAATACAGGTGCAGTATGTAAATTGCTGACTTTCTAAAAATTAGAATCAGGTAAAATACACTTATCACTGCTCTTACAGTAACTATTCTCTTTTTCTAAACCTCTTAACTTCATCTTCCCTAACATTACCTGTTAGGTGTGGTAGGATGTTATTTCTTAGGACTGTTATTTGCCCTCTTCTCTTAACCTTAACTACTTTTCCCCCGATTTAGGCACTTCGCCACCATGCTTTGTTTACCATGTTATGTGGACAAAGCGCAAATCCAGCTGAGAAAATGGGAGATTTCAGAATATGAAGTGTAGTATCAAATCTGATTCAACACCCACCTTGATTGGACACCGCAGCCCCTCCCCATGGTCAACAGATGCTTGTGTATATATAAGATGTTTTGTCACTTTGTCCTTTCCTCAGCGGTGGGTGTGGCCAATCCTTTTTTTGTACAAACACTGTGCGCGGTTGATACTCTAGAAGATCCTTCCCAGAGTAGTGTGAGACAGATGAGTTGCTCCTATTTTTGTGTCTACTGATATATATTTTACATATAAAATAGTGTACTGGAAATTTGACAGTTCGTTCAGTCAAAAAAAAATCTTGCTTTGAACTACAAAGCGAGACCCTGTCTCAAAAAGCAAAAAAAAAAAAATCTTGCTTTGGATATTTACAATTTTCAAGACATGGAAAACAGCTGAAGTCTTAAGGGAAAACCAGGGTAATAGAGATGGCTTGGGAAATGCAGGATATGCCAGGAGAGAAAAAGAAAGAACCCAGAGTGGGGTTTGAAGGCACAGAGAACACAGGACTTTCCAGGCCAGACCCTGAGCGACTGTTGCTCAGTGGATCAGAGTTCTAACACCAGGGTGTGCGTGTGTGTGTGTGTGTGTGTGTGTGTGTGTGTGTGTGTGTGAGACCAAACACTGAGTTCCAGGAATCAGCCATGGACTGTGGCCAGTTAAAGATGGAGCCAGGATAGTCTTGAGACCTCCCATGAGAGTGTCCTTAAAATGTGTTCCTCCAGACCGGGGAGCCTTCAGGGTTTTTGTCTTTATTGTTACAAATGTGGTTTTTAAATTTGTTTGCATCATCGAAGAATGCCTTTTTTTGTTTCATTGGTTAGTTTTTAGGTTGTTTTGTTTTTGAGACAGGGTCTCGCTTTGTAGTTCAGGCTGGCTCTGAGCTCACTATGTAGCCCAGGCAAGCCTCGAACTCAGCAATCCTCCTGTGTCTGCCTCCCGAGTGCTGGGATGACAGGCGTGAGCCACCACACCCGGCATTTTTGTATGAAGTTTGCAGGGATCGAACCAGGAACCTTGCACTTGCTAGGCAGGCACTGGAACCACTAAGCTAAGTCTCCAGCCCTGCTTTGGTGAGATAGAGCGCACACACTGTTAATACTTGGGTCTGGAACGGCCCCAGAAGATCCTGTGTTGAAGGCTTGGTCTCCAGCCTGAGGCACTGTCAGGAGAAGGTGGGGCCTTTGGGAGGTCTTAGTCCACTGGAGTATGTTTCTCCCCCAGGACCCCCCCCCCGATATACTTGCTGTCTCGTTACAGGCCCAAAAGCCTGTATCATTTTTCCTCCAAAGTTCTAACCAATTTTAAATGTGTAGTTAGGTGGAATTAGTTATATTCACAAGGTTGTGCAGCTATTTTAATGCTATTTGCAATTTTTTTTCATTAACCTCACAGTATCTTTTTATGACAAAATGCCCTCTTTTGGGGGCTAAGCCAATGGCCCTTAGCTTTGGGTCGTCACAGCCAAAGCCAAGGGTAATTCTTGGTAAAACGAGTGTGGCTGGCAATCAGCCCATGCATCTGTCATCCAGGCCCCTGTGGCTGGGCTCAGACAGAGCAAAGGCTTGTCATCCTAAGAGGAGAGGCCGCCGAGCAGAAGACAGGATGAACATTTGTTGCACTCCGATTCAGAGCCAGACCCTTTGTGAGGGGCTCCCGCGCCCCTCTTTGGAAAGACTGTACCGTGCTTCCATTTCACACCAGGCAACAAGTGACTCCGCGGGCCTGAAAGTCCCCATGACGTCCCCAGCTGTCCTGGGGACTCTGCACCTGGAGAGAATGAACGACACAGGAGAAGGGGGAAGAAGAGAAAACCGAAAAGACCACACTCTTCGCTGGACAAGCATCCCTTCTCCCTTGAGTTAATTTCTTGGGGCTGCCACAATCAAGGTCACACACGCAAGGGCCTAAAAATGCAGCGGGTTATTTCTCATGGCACTAGAGGATGCCAATCGGGGGTTGGCAGGCAGCCTCCTCCAGGGGATCCTTCCCCGTCCAGATTCGGTAACTGCCGGCGTTTTCCGGCTCGTGGCAGCGTCAGTCCAGGCTCCGTCCCTCTCTTTACAGCAACTTCTCCTGTCCACGAGTCTCCTTTAAGGGCGCTGCCACTGAGTGCACAGACACCCAGGGAATGGGATGGTCTCACCTCAAACTCCTTAGCTTAATAACACGTGCAAAGACTTTTTTCCCCAAAGGAGACAATGGTCACACGATCTGTCACGGCCACTGCTCACCCCCTCACCACCTCACTCTCCCTTAGGCTACAGCACTGGGGAATAAACCGCCCAAAAGGTGACAGCCAGTTGTGTCACCGCGGCACATTTGAACGATGGCAGCAGAACAGAGCCGGCGCCGTTCCCGAGTGACGGGCTCATTCCGATCTGAGGTTCGGTTCTCACGGCCCCTTCGCACGTGAGGAGTGAGCCTCTTCCGCGGAGACCCCTCCGTATCGCTTCTCTTCATCCACACGGACGGCTGAGACACTGCGCGGGTACATGCTGCTTCCTTCTTCATGTGCTTCTTTCCCTCTGAGTTTCGTTTAAGTGCTGGGCAGAGAAACTGGGCCCTGCTTCGCCAGTGGCTCCCCTGTCCGCTTCCCATCTCCCTTCTTTTTGGGGAGTTCACTCTGGAGCTTGGGGTTGGAAGAGGCTGGAAGGTTGGGGGGAAGCCTCTTCCTTAGGTCTGCTTTTTCCTAGATGTTTTCTAAAAAGTGAACTTGGCCACTGCTTCCTCTTGACCCACTTCCAGATCAGCACTGTCCAAGCAAATGTGAATCTCTGCGACTCGGAGAAAAAAATTACTAGATGTCAGATGATGCTTTTACAGGGGGTGATCAAAAATATGGCAAATGTTTACATTTCAAGAATTATTACACTAGAAGATATACTGCCACGTATCCCCCTTAAAACGCTTCCCCGTACACCCAACACTCCCACCTCATCACTCTTGCCACTTTAAGCAGCTCTGGAAAGTCCTCCTCTTTATGAGGAATAATAGAAAATCCAACAGATGCTGTGCCAGGGCTACCCAAACCAAGACGGTGTTACCAACAGGACGTGTCCTCGTGCCCATTATTTAGCAGATCTAGCACTGTGCAACTGTGGCCTCTAAAATAACCAGGAAAAGTAAGGGTTTTGAATCAATCAAAGACCCTGAGGCAGCCATGACAGCGCAACTAAAGACACTGAGGAAAGTGGACCCCAGAATGGCTGCAGAAAGTGGTGGGCTGATGGGACAAGGGTATTCGAAACAGGGGCGATCGATGGCAATGTGTCTTCTACTATGATACATTTTAAAATTTAAATATTTTTCCTATTATTTAAAATGTTATTTAAAGTTCCATATACTTTTCTTATTATGCTCATCATTTTTTAACTTCAGAAAGGTTAAAATGTAAGGCAACGGGCAAGGGTGATGGGCTCTCTGTACACATCTCCACATGAATGAGACACATTTTCAAGACCCCACTCATGGATAATGCCAATGTGCAGAGGTCCCCGGGAGACCGGGGTCTTGTGTGACACGAGGGGACAGAGAAGGCAGACTGTCCATGTGGTGAGCAGGACGTTGAGCAAGACTCAGTCCTAGAAGGGAGAGATGAGATGTGAGGGATGAAAGAATTTGGGGGAAAGATGGTGCGAACAGAATGAAAGTCTCCATGCAGATGGGGGGAAGGAAGGACGGAGTGCAGGGGTTGGATCGTTCCGTGGAGCAGTGACGTCTCTGACGGTGCTTGGCTGCACTGCATGGATGAAGACTGGTCAAAACTCATGAGGGGGGCTGGGGGCTTAGCTCAAGTGATACCGTGCCCACCTTGGAAGCACGAGGGCCTGAGTTCAATCCCTGATACTGCAACAACAATAAATTCATGAGAGTAGTAATATCTTGGAAATGAGTGTGGTGTGCCTCCAGCAAGACTGAGAAAACTCTATCTGCTCTTGTTTCTAAGTGGATGGGCAGGACCAGGACCTCCACATTTAACACATAAGTGGACCTCTCCGTGGGAGAATCCCTGCCCTCAAAGGCCTTTGCAAATGTGGGGTTAGGATGCCAATACCAGGTGTGGTAAGAAAATTACAACTTGTTGAGCACCTACTATGTGTCAGACTGCACTAGAGGTGTCTATGATGTGTCATCTCACCTAATTCCAGCACTCGAGGTGGTTTTGCTCCTCTGGGGGAAACTAAGTCTCAGAGTTTCAGTAATTTTCCAGCAAATCACGTTTGAAATAATGAGCGTAGATTCTTTCAAGGACCTTTCCCGAAGGTCAGCTCCAAGCCTGGCACGGGTCCTCTCCCCTCAGCACGGAGTCTGCCCTGGCCCGTCCTCAGTGCTCTTTCTCTTCTGTCATCCCCGTGCCTGGATATGGCTGAATTGATAAGGCACCTCTTCTGGTTTTTGTCCAAACTGCGGGCTTGGGGAAGATTTCGCCCTGGTTCGTAACAATCCTGCTTTCTTTGGAGTTTGTCGCCCCGAAGCTACCTGAGGGTCTCCGGTGGGTGGCACACCGCCTGCGGTCTCTGGCAGCAGCCACTCTTTGGAAATGGCTCAGGGCGGGGTAGAGGTGCCAGCTTTCTCAGGCATGTCACAGGGAACAGAGGGCGCTGGGGGCACAGGCCCTCCCAGCGTTCTGCTGGCACACCGCTCAGCTGACCTCCCTGCAGCTGCCTGGGGACCCAACTCACACTTGTCTGCATCTTCTGTCCTCCATGACGTCCCTGCCCGGAAGCTGGCCTGGAGTTTCCTTCGTATTTTTTCTTAAAAATTCCTTCGCAGGGGCCGGGGATTTAGCTCAAGGAGTACCGCACCTACCTTGGAAGCGCAAGGGCCCGAGTTCAATCCCTGGTACCACCACCACCACCAGTTTCTTTGGAACAGCCTATTAATAGCTGGCAACCATCCATTTCTACAACCAGAGTGTAGCATCAGGTCACATTGTGACGAAACAGACACAGATCTTAGAGCGCTGCACATGCTCAACGAAAGGCAGGGCAGTTACCAAAGCTGTGCGCCTTCCCAGCAACCGGCTCTGGCACTGACGGAGCTGATTTCAGAATCTAACTCCTTTCTGGGACACAAAAGTATATTTCAGAGTTTAAGTCACCATTGCAGACTGTCTTTACCGCAAATGATGTTGTCAAATTTTAAAGTTATTTTACGCAACCTCCATCTTGAACTGAAAGAAACTAGCAATTGGCATTAAGCTAGATTTAAGTTTTCAGCATCTCTGCTAGTAGACAGGTTATATGATCATTCGAACTCTTGCAGGTAATGACCCAGAATGGGTGCGTGGCCCCCCTGTGAAGCTCTGAGCGGCCTTGTCCCGGGAGGGGAGCAGTGTGGAAAGGCGGAGGATTCTGCTGCCATGAAGCTTTGGGAGCTGTGCAGACGATCTTTATGGCTCTGGAGTTGAGCTTCTTCATCTTGGCTGTGAGGATGGCCTGGCTCCCTTTGCAGGGAGATGACATGGATGTAGTGCGGCCCACAGGGTTCTCCCAGGCCCCAGGTTTGGTGCCTGGATCTTTGCACTCTACTCCACACCTCCGCCTGCTGTAGAGTAGCATTGTTCCTAAAAATCTCCTGCTTTTCCGTGCAGACACACCCATAGGTTCACAAAGTCAGAAACAGAAATGCAGAGAAGAGAAACAGAAAGACTCCAAAAGTGGGAGGAGAGAGAGAGTTGCGGTACAACTCAGACTGGCCCTCCCAGGGATCAGAGCAAGTGTGTACGTGTGTGTGGGGAAGTTATTTCATGGCTTGCAAAATGCCATGTGCTGGGCTTGTGAAAGGAACATGGAGAAAAGAATGAGCTGGAATTTATAGGGCCTTTGAAGAGCAACTGCCCTGTCATCACGCACTCTGAATATCCCAAGTGTTGCTTTGATCTGAGAAGATTTTCTGGCCCACACGGTCCCAGAAACGCTTGTGGAAGACAACAAACTCAGCCTGTGGTGACCTTCGGCTTTGCCTCTCTGTTCTCCAAGAACGGCTGTAAAAACCTGCGTGTTTAAAAAGGTCATGCATGTTTTTAGAAGGAAATTGGTAAATTATATAACAACAGAGTGTGCATTTTATGGCATGGCTTAGCAAACGTGGATCTTAACAAAATAGGTCTCAACAAAATTGCTCAGGTAGCTGACTGAGAAATTTCTGATTTGTTCTTCAGGAGTCAAGCTGTGCCTTTGCTGAAACTCTCATAATCAGGGGCAAAGTACATGTATCAGTCAGCTTTTGTGTTGTTGGGACACATTACCTCATACCCACAACTTAAAGGAAACATTTTAATTTGGGTTATGGTTTCAAGGGATTCCGTCCATGGTTGACTGCCTCCAAAGCAGAAAGGTCATGGGCCAGAGATTTAGCTAGCTCAGTGGTTCCGGTGCCTGCCTCGCAAGCGCAAGATCCTGAGTTCGATCCCGGTAACCACATACAATGCTGGGCGTGGTGACTCACGCCCACCAGACATCAATACCACATACCACAGTGTTGGGCATGGTGGCTCACGCCTGTCATCCCAGCACTCGGGAGGCAGAGGCAGGAGGATTGCTGAATTTGAGGCTTGCCTGGGCTACATAGTGAGCTCAGGGCCAGCCTGAACTACAAAGCGAGACCTG
>PVIC010055891.1:0-11101 GCA_004025085.1 Thryonomys swinderianus
AGCGATCGGGAAGCTTTCCTACCGAGCAGATGTGTTGCGCAAACACCTGCTCGGGATGCAGGCGGCTCGAGCAGGGGCAGCTCCGAGTCTGGTCCGACCAGTGACACTCCTGCCCAGTGCTGGCCTCCTCAGCCGGGCTGGCACTTGGGGACGTGGGAACAAAGGCCCGTGGAGAGGAGTGTGGGAGGGTAACAGGCAGGGTGTCTTACTGCACAGTGTGTCTTATTTTTCTCTTGGAGGAATTCTAATTTCTGCAAAAAATCCCAACATATTTTGGAGACATTCAAATAATCCCAAATAAACACTAAAACCATCTAGTGTTATTCTGGGAGCAAAAAGTGAAAAGCACTGCTGGTTTTCTCAGTCTAAGTCATTATATTTTTATGACTTTGGTTAACATTGAGCTATAAAGAACAGTAAATAACAGTTAAAACAGTCATTTGCTCAAAAATATTTTACGAGCTTAATTTTTAGAAAGGCTGAAATTTGCGCTAGGTGTTTTCCCTGTGTGTGCACGGACACCTTAGGCTTTGTGTTACTCTGTTCTCCGACCCCGCCTCTCTGACTGGTCTCGGGCCGAGGGCGCATCGTGATAGTTCCCGTGTTTCTTGGGAGAAAGTGCGGCTATATTTTGGGCTCTGCCCACTTTCCCTTGGCGGTCACCCCGGATTTAAAGCCTCACAGCTGAGCAGAGGCGCCTGCCGGGCAGAACCGGCCCGGCTCGCTCTTGGGGGCCAGGCCGTGGCGCAGGACGGAGCTGCAGGGCCCGCTCACACCCGGGGGTCTGTGGGGCAGTGCCGCAGCAGGAGAGGCTCCTGGGGGGCTTGTCAGTCCGCGTCCCCAGCGCGTAACGCGTCCAGCTTAGCGGGTTGCTGCGGCCCACAGACACCTACACTCCTCTCTTCTCCTTCCCTTCACCCCACCACACCCTCTGGCTCTGGACCCCCCCCATCTGCAAATGACCTGGCCCTCCTTTCTACTATGAGCCTGTCATTTGGGTTTTTAAAAATTACATATGCCATGTGTTTCCCTCGTAAGGGAAGGGGTGCGACATGTGTGCTGTGTGTCTGATGTGTTTCGCTCAGAATTCTGGTCTCCAGGTGCGTGTTTCCCACAAAGGGTTTGAGTGCATCCTTTGGCCCTGTGTGCGAACACCTGGTCCTCTCTGTCCACTCACCTGGGGGTGGACACACAGCCCCTTCTGAGGTGTAGCACTTAGGTGGTGCTGCGGTCAACACGGGTGTGGTGGGTCCCTGGGTTGTGACGTCTGTAGCGCTTTGGGGACGATCCCTAGAAGGGAAGCAGCACACATGAGTGGGGTTTCTCGCTTTAGTTTTTGGGCGATCCCCGCACTGAGTCCCGTGGTTGTACCAGTTTACACTCCCACCAGCAGAGCTCCCTCTAGAAATGGTATGTGAAGGTCAAGGTTAACTCTTGCACAGACAGTGGGGCGTGGGGTACAAAGCAGGAGAAGACAGGATCCTGAGTCACTCGCGCCTGTTACCGACTCACCATCCTCGGGGTCCTGTGTGCCCCAGAGAGTCACCAGAAGCCTGGAAGAAAGAGGGTAGCCTGGGGGCAGCCATGACCTGCGGGAGGGTGGCCGCCCCACACCTGGCATTGGGACGTGCTGGGAGGGGTTGCTAGGATCACACTTGGTAGGAAAAGCAAGATGTGCCAGCGGAGCAATGCTAGTGCGTGAACCCAGCTCCTGGGTCCCCGCGGCCTGTGTGCACAACACTGCTCTCCGTGGAGGCTCCTGCCTTCCAGGAGAGAAAGGGCGGAGGTGAGTGGTCTGCCCATGCTGCCAGCTACCAGGTGGCACGCCATCCTCACACAGGGCCGGAGCAGACCACCCAGCTGGGCGTTGTCCCGTCGGCTCTGCTGGTCTCCCTGACATGGCAGCCGAGTTCCGAGGCCCTCCCCCCGTCCCCTGAGACCGACAGCGCGATGGGTGGGCGGCAGGACCGCTGCCTGTGCAAGTGCGGACTCTGCACACCTGCCTCAGCGGCTCCTTCTTTAAAGCCGGGCATCGGCACTCCCCACATTGCCCAGAAGCAGAAGCCAGTTCGCTGGCCCGCTAAGCGTGTCTAATTGCCAGCACCTGGCTTTTGAGACCCAGCAGCCCCCACGCCGGGGACCCATCTCCTCAGTCCTGCCGCGTCCTTGAGAGGGGCGGAGGTCCCACCATTGCTAACACTATTAGTGCTACGTGTGCCCTTGCGAGCTTTACACCATCGCACCTGACGGAATAGTGGCCGGTATTTCCCCGCTGCTCCGTTTGGGAAATGTTCACCCCTGAAATGAGTCCATTAGGGAAGATAGTGAAGCATAGAAGAGAGTCGCTGGTTGGCGTGCCAAGGGATTCCCCGGAGTGACGGGACAAGTTAGCATTCCAATCCATAACTCGCGCCCCGCATGTCTCCGTCAGAGTCAACATTCTAAACAATCTGAGACCTTGATTTCAACCATTTTCACCTTCATTTAAAGTTTCTGAAATGCATAATCATATATTGACTATTTTTCACTTAGCGTCTGAATTCTTTTCCTGGCAGGACCATGGGCCAGCTGTGATGGTCCTGCTAAAGAAGGACCTGACAGGAAAAGAGGGCAAGGGCCGTGCAGCCTGCCAGCTCCTGGGGCCCACGGGTGGGCAGCCGACTCGGCAGCAGGTGTAAGTGGCGGGGCAGGTGGGGGGCCGCAGTGCGCAGACCGAGGGCCCGGGGGCCGGGCGCAGCCAGAGTCCCCCTCGGACGACGAGTCTTGGCGTCAGTGTCTCAGCTCAGCTCCGTGGATGAGAGGCCTCACGGCTCCTGCAGAACTCTGAGATGTCTGAGACACCTTGCAAAGTGGATTCGCTTTGCATTGCTCAGAGTGTCCTGTGCGGTTTCTTCCACCTCACTGCTTACCATTTCCAGTGGGCCGGTCAAGGTCTAAATTGGCAGGAACAGAGCAGGGACCCTGGAAAGTGTGCGAGACCCTTGACCTCAGACACTCCCGCAGCCGCCTTCTCCAGCCCTGTCCCTGGCAGCTGTGTCACCTGCCTGTCCACGCGCCCTCTGGGCTGCGCCCCTGGGAGGAAGCCCCAGGAGAGAAGCTCGCCTGGTCCAGGGCTCTTGCGCCCCTGACGCCCTGCTCCTCACCCTGACGCATCTCCTGCCCCCTGAGGGTCCCGTGGGTGGGAGGGAAGGAGCAGGAGAGACGGGGGCTCTGGCGGGTGCCCTGGGGGGCTGGGTCGGGAGGAGGGGCGTCTCCACTGCACTGCACCTTTCACAAGAGCCGCTGCCCTGCGGGCAAGTGTCACCCACAGTGAAAGCCCCAGAGTCTGAGGCTGCCTGCCTGGACTCCTCACCAAGCCCCGGAGCGGAGCAGGGCAAAGCTGCCCTCTTCGCCGCCGCTGACCCCAACAGGGCCACTGGACTCTGCAGGTGGTAGAAGCATACTGGGCCCGGAAAGCCACTCAGCCTGTGTCTCCTCAGAGCCGTCTAATGGAGACGTCTGAGCCGTGCGTTTTCATGGTCTTCATCCAAATCCAGAGAGCAGATACTGTGTCAGGCTTTAGAGCCCAGGAAATCAGGCCACCACCGCGCTCAGCAGGGGACCTTCCACGCCTCCGAGCACATCTGTCGCCATGAAATGGCCTCCCAGGCGCCCGCTACGCGGGATGCACAGCTGTCCTGCGCGTGCCGGGGATGGCGCCCAGCCGGGGCCTTGGACTTCCCCACAGCTTCCTGGGGCTGCTGGGGCCAGTCAGGCCCACAAGGCGAAGCTCCCTGGGCTTAGAGGCAACACGGCCTCCTGTGACGAGACCGTGCCTCCCACCCGCTGGGCCAGTGACACGGCTGGCCACCCAGGAGGCCCGTTCTGAGAGCAAAATCAAACGGCAGCCAGAATCCTGGAAGAGGGCACCTCGGGCTGCACCGTCCATCCCAACCTGCCCTGGCCATTCTCGGTCCATTTGGACAGCAGAGACAAGGTCACCATGGCCGTTGCCTCAGCGGTTCTGGCTCAAGGACAACCCCAGTCGTCACTGTATGGACCGTGACAGGCTGACGCACAGCCCAAGATGGCGGCAGCGTCGCCAAGGAGTGCCTGGGAATGCACCATCGTAAGAGTCATCCTTGACCGGAACATGGAGCAGGACGGAATCCTCTGCGCTCTGTACACAGTTTTCATTTGGACGAGTTGTAGTCATTCCTCGATGAACGCAATACCTGAATTTGCTTTTCAAATATTCCTCTTCCATTTGACTTTATTGTCTTCATTTCCCCCCAGCTCTACTGAGGTATCACTGACAAAACCGTGTGAGTTTAAGGTGTGAACACGATCCTTGAAGTGTGTTAGAGTGTTACACCGTGTTCCTGTGGCCACTTCCCCGTGGCCGAGAGCGTTGAGGTCCACTGTCCTAGTCCATTTCAGTCACCGGACATGGCATTCTTTCCTACAGTCATTGCCAGGCTGAACTCTGGTCTCGAGAGGTTATTCCTCCATTAACCGCTAGTTTCTGCCCCGTGACCAACACTTCCCGGCCCCAACCTCAGCTCAGGTAACTGCAGTTTCTGTTTATCTAATGAGCTCAACTTTCTAAGTTTTCGTTTTATTTTTTAAGTCATTCCTGGGGACTTGTGCAGACTGCTTTGCTTTGAAACTTGTCACATTCGGCCTCGAGCACAAGCCGGGACTTGGTGTCTCGGCCTCCTCCCGGGCCCCTCGGGTCCTCTCCGGTGGGTGCCGAGTGCTGAAGTCCTCCACACCGAGGAGGGAGCTCAGGGACTTCCCACTGCGCTGCGCCCTCTGTCCTTCCGGAAGCTGCTCCTTCCACAGTGGCGCAGGGTCCACTAGATTCCCGCGGCCTAGGCTGGGCTCAGACTCTGGCCCTGGGTCGCTGCCTGTTTGGAGCAGGTCCTAAGGCGCCGACTACCGCTCGGGCTGTGCGTGAGCCCCTTTCCTCCTGAGGCCGGCGCTGGCCATCACGGCGGCCCCAGTGCTGCTCTCTGCTGGCCCAGCCACCAGGGTCTCGGTGCCCCTCAGAGAGTGGGAGAGCCAGCCCCTGGGAGACAGGGTCCCAAGGCCGTGCCAGCCCAAGCCCGGTGGACAGCAGGAGAGGGCTGCTGCCTTCTCCGCTTTCTCACTTGGGTCCCCACGCTGGCTGCACCCTTGAAGACCAGCGGTGCCCTGGACAGGATGCCCCGGCCCAGCCTGCCCACCGCTCCTGGATGTCTCTGTGCTCACGTCCAGCTTTGGTGGCGGTAAAAGGACCCGGCAGGGAAGCCAGCTGCCAGCCGCCAGTGGCCCAAGCGCTTGCGTCCCTGGACCTGACACTGCGGCCAGCGGCCAGCCTGTGTGCGTTTGTTTCTCAAGTGTCCTCTGTGCCGGCTTCATCCGGGCTCAGGTGCCCTGCAGTGGAGGGGCGCTAGGACAAAGCAAGGGCCCCCACGCAGGGGAGCAGGGTGCGGAGGGACACACGGACACGAAGCCCTGGGCACCGGGGCCCGCGTTAGAGCGGGTTCCACAGCGTGGGGCTCAGCTCAGCTCTTCTTCCCGAGGGCCCCGCAACGTTTTCGTAGGCAGTGAGTCAGAGTAAGCTAGGTGTGTTTGGCACGACTGGGGTATGCATGAGTGAGTGACTGCACGTGTGTGCACGTTTGCCTGTGTGGGCACATGTCGGGCACTCCCGTGCTCCCACTGCCCACGACGGAGATGGCTTCTCTTGATGGCCTCCTGCGCAGGGGCCACAGGAAGACGCAGGACAGGCGGACCAGTCATGTGAGATGTTTCCCTGGGGCCTGGCCCAGGAGACGGGAAGGGGGGAATGAGGGGGGCCCCACACAGGGCCCGCTGGCCACAGGGCAGCCCGGTTCTCGGGGGGAGGAGCCGGCGCCCTCTGCCCGGTCCAGCAGAGTTCTGCCCCTCGGGCCCCTCCATGTGCTTCTGCCCTGAGAGGCAGCTTCTCCTCTTCCTCTTCTCTCAGCAGGGCTGGCTCGCTGTGGAGAGGCTTCCTGGTCCACACAGGAAGTGAGGAGGGCTGGCTGTGTGACCTGCTCGCAGAGCAGAATCCTAAATTTCTTAAATATGTTGTTTTATGTGCTCATTCTACATAAACATTTCCTTTTGTGCTTAATTTCCTGCTGCCGATTTTCTATTCTTTTCCTTCAAGTGCTCCCAGCTCCCTTCCCAGCCTTCAGGTTGTCTTTTTCTTGTTTTTAGTTTCTAGAGTTCAAGCCTGGAAGTGCCTGAGGCAGACGTGTGCACAGCTGACCACAAGGCTGGCCGCGTGGCAGGAGCTGGACCATGCCCTGGGTGTCACCGAGGACGACTCATGGATTGGGCCCTGGGGCCACCAGGCTGCTTGGTGGGCTGTGGACAGACAGCGGACTCAAGGGCATTTGGTCCGGGCAGCAGCCTGAGGCAGCTGTCCAGGATGGTAGCTCCTGGGCCAGGAGGGTCCTGGGGCGGCTCCTCCTGAGGGCAGCTCCCTGGTTCCCCTGCCATGGGTCTGTGTCTTGAGTCATCGGAGAGAAATAGGACATGACCCGAAGTGACTCTGAGACACCATTTCACAGGCACCAAGACGTCCCATGCCTGCCCCAGGGGCTCTGAGGCCACGGTACCCTCGAAGCGTGCAGAAAGCGTGTGCCCACCTTTGCTCTGCCGGGGCCCTGGGGACCCTGGCCCGGACCTCAGTGTGCTGGATAGAGAGGACAGCCGGCGGGCAGCTCCTCAGACAGGAGCATGCCAGGGGTGCTGGGAGGCCATGCCTGGGCTTAGCCCGGCCAGCGTGGCATGTGGAGTTGATCTCAGAAGGGCGTGAGCTGGAGAAGGTGATGCAGGAGCCTCACACCCACTTTTCCGCCAGTCACACTCACAGGCCGCAGCAGCGGTCACAAGCAGACACTGGTGGTGAGGGCTGCCGGGCCTCAGTTTCCCCACAGAGCTCACACGCCGGTGTGTGTGTGTGTGTGGGGGGGGGTGAGACTACATGGCAGGTGTGGAGTCGCCCTTCACCAGCAGGGCAGACATTTCCCACCAGCCCCCGCGCCTCCTGTCCCCACCCTCAGCTCCCGACCCCGAGGCTATCTCTTCTTCCTCTTGCCAAACTCTGACAGCATTGGGAGCTACTTTCCATCATTACGGGGAAGAGAAGACGGTTTTCAAACCCTGCACTGGGGCCCAGAGCACCTCAGACCTCCCTGTAATGCCTGCTGGGACCACGAGGACACCATGCTTGCCACCAGGGGCACGGGAAGGCGGCAGGCCTCTGGACGGAGAAGATAGCACCAGTGGTGCCCTCTGGCGTCGGGGAAGTGGGGACCCGCCAGCCCTGAGGGGTCCTGCTCTCCCCGCGGGGTCTCCTGGTGGAGGCTACAGGGGCCCTGCTGCCACTGCACTCGGAATGCCAGGGGGCGCCTCTTCCCCGAGGAAGGTGCTCACACCCCAGTGCGGGAGACGGAAGCAGGCGCCTGGCAGTACAGCGTGGGTTCTGGCTTCACTGTTGCTGGCGTGGAGAGACCCGGCCCAGAGTGCCCTTTCAGCCCGAAGCAGCCACCTTCCCTCTCTGAGGATAAATTGGTTAATTTTGCAGAGTGCTTTGTAAACGCGAAGTGCTGTAAAATTGCCATGACATGTGGAGGCCCCACGTGGATGTTAGCAGGGAAAAGGGCAGAGGGGGCTACGGCTTGTAGTTTGCATAGTAAATTTCCTGATTGCTTTTGGAAATTATACTTTCTTATTTATAAGTCTTGTCAATGAAATAAATTGAATGGAATCTCTACTGGCCCTAAACATCATCTTTATGGCCTAGAACCGTCTTTGGAGAGCTGTCGTTCTGAGGCAAGAGGACCCAAGTCGTTAACGAGGGTAAGAGACCCTGTGCCTAATTCTGATGATCGCCACGGCCGTCTGTTTATTTGCTCAGTGAGGTGAGGGGAGGCAATCTCATTTAGACTTATTAAAGGGCCCCAAAGTGTAGCACTTTCAAAAGGGGTCACTATAAATATGCCAAGTACTGTATTTCATAGCAGTTTATGGGAAAGGAAATTGAAATCTCCTAAAAATAGAATTGAATCTTGTTCAAACAATATTGGATAGACCAAACCAGTGTTTCTGTTATTACATAGAACAGGCTGATATTTAGGGCACATTTTTACAAACCTCTCGTTTGTTTTCATAAATTTTGGACTTTCCTATGACTCAGAGCTTCTCCAGTCTTCACCAGGAGGACAGTGGGTTTGAAGTTGGAGGAGGCTCCTGTGTGGCAGAACCAGCCCCTACTCCGCTCTGCTCAGCAGGACCACGCACTTCGCCTGGTGGCTGGGGAGGGCAGTGGCCGGGGAGGGCAGTGGCCAAGGAGGGCAGTGGCCGGGGAGGGCAGTGGCCGGGGAGGGCAGTGGCCGGGGAGGGCAGTGGCCGGGGAGGTCAGTGGCCGGGGAGGGCAGTGGCCGGGGACGCCCTGCCGATCTGGCTGCAGCCCTGCGTGGGGGGAGGACCGAGCTGGGGGTGCTCTCCCAGTGGCTGGCGTTCCAGAAGCCCCTCCTCTCTGGCCCTGGCCCTGGCGTGCCAGGCAGACTCATGTCCTATTAGGCTAAGAGGCCATGGGCACTAAGAGAGGGAGGCCGAGTCAGAGGAGGGGAGCCGGCACTCCACACCTCGGAGCCCAGACTGGCTCTGCTCAAAGGAAGTGACCAGGTGGGCACCATCGCTGAGACTCTTGGTCCAGGTCTGTGGTCTCAGAGGGCTCTTCCACAGAGCCCAGAGAGGCGGACGCACAGCCCAGAGGCGGCTGCACAGCCCAGAGAGGCGGACGCATGGCCACCCTTGTGCAGCCCTGCAGGTCCCTTGCCAGGTGGAGAAGTACAGATTCCAAGGTGCAGGAGCCGTGAGATCAAGACCAGGGCAGATCCGCCCCTTTCTGTGCCCGCCAGTGTCCACAGAGCCCGGGGGCGGGGCCTAGAGCTCCACGGAGGAGCAGGGTGTGGAGCGTGGGGTTGTTCACAAGCTCTGCGCAGGGCTGGGCGCTTCCAGGACCCGCCAGGGGCCACCTACTTATTCTCTCCTACTCAAAAAGAGACATAAACAAAATCAATCTAGGTGCTTCACATCTGCCTATATGCACATGCAATTTAGAAATTAAATACAAATATAGCTTTACCATCAGCGACATTTAACTTCGTGACAGCAGTGTGGCTGCTTCTGACAGGGATCTGTCTTCCCTGCGTGTCTTCCCTGGCAGGGCACCGCGTGAAGGGCGGACTTCCGGCTCCTCCCGAGATACTCAGGTCCCTTTGCTTGGTGAGCCTGGCAGCCAGACGGCGTCTGATTGCCAAGGCTGAGTCTGTCCTGCTCTTCTTACACGCCTTGGTCAAGGCCCGCTCACCCGAGTCGGACCTGCTCGGAAGAAGTATCTGGTCTCAGAATTGCAGCTGAAGCTGCTGTGAAGAAGCATCTTGCAGGGCTGAAGGGTTAGCTCAGTGGTTCCGGCGCCTGCCTCAAAAGCACAAGGTCCTGAGTTCGATCCCCGGTAACCTCATACAGTGGTGGGCGTGGTGACTCATGCCGACCAGCCATCAATACCACAGTGCCGGCGTGGTGGCTCACGCCTGTCATCCCAGCACTCGGGAGGCAGAGGCAGGAGGATTGCTGAGTTCGAGGCTTGCCTGGGCTACATAGTGAGCTCAGGGCCGGCCTGAACTACAAAGCGAGATCCTGTCTCAAAAAAAAAAAAAAAGGGGCTGGAGATTTAGCTCAGTGGTTCAGGCACCTGCCTCACAAGCACAAGGTCCTGAGTTCGATCCCAGTGACCACATACAATGTTGGGCGTGGAGACTCACCCCCACCAGCCATCATTACCACATACCACAGTGCCAGGCATGGTGGCTCATGCCTGTCATCCCAGCACTCGGGAGGCAGAGACAGGAGGACTGCTGAGTTCCAGGCTTGAATGGGCTACATAGTGAGCTCAGAGCCAGCCTGAACTACAAAGCAAGACCCTGTCTCAAAAAAAAAAGAAAAAAGAAAAGAAAAGAAGCATCTCTTAGTGCATGGGATGGGACAGTGGAGGGTGTCAATGCCACTCCTGGTAGGGAGAAGGGCTGCAGCTCAGGGACACACCGCTCCTTCCAGAGCCTTCTGGCCGGAGCACTGAGTTCCGCAGACCAGCCTCTCCTCAGCTGGGCAGACTGAGCTCAAAACACACCCCCTGCGGATCTGGAGCAGGGCTGGTCCAGCCTCAGTGCAGGGCCCAGGGCCCAGGGCCCGTGAGTGGGCTGTGCAGAGTATCAGAAAGTAGCCCTGGCCTTAAGGGGTGAAATTGAAGGTCTTGATCCTCACCCTGGGAGCCTTGGTCACAGCAGACCTCCTGGTCACACAGGCTCTCCAGCGTCTTCTCCTGCGGTCAGCAGCTCCCACCGCAAGGACTGAGAGGTCACTCTCTAAGCACCAAACTCCCGGAAGCAAGCAGGCCCCGGGCTCCTCCATGGCGTGCAGGAGTTTCTGGAAATCTTTGAAAGACGGGTATTTTTTTTTTTTAATCATCAAAGGAAACAGAAGCCCACAATTTCCACCTGTGCTGTGGGTCGCTCGGGGCCAGGAATGCCTGCAGGAGGAAGAAGGAGGAAGGGCGTGCTGTGGGCTTCCTGCCACCTGTGTTCAGGCTGCAGCTGGTTGCTGCCTCTTGTGCCTGGCAAGTGTTCATCCTGTGTCTAGGTCACAGGCATGACCGGGCTTACGGTCACATCTAGATCTTTCCGGAGAACTTCATGTGCTCTTGGCCGGGCTCTGGGATGGCAGTGGGCCATGGGGCTGATGCTGACCGGTGCTGGGAGGTGGGCCTGCCTGGAGGGCGAGGGTTACTAAGGCCCTGGCCTGGAAGGTCCACCTCGCTCCCGGCTGCTGCTTCTCTCTCTGCTTCCTGCCAGCCATGGCCCGAGCAGCCCTCTTCCGCCAGGCCCTTCTGCTATGTTGCCTTGGAGTTAGTTATATGATCAGAAAGTGAAGGAATGAGCTGAGATAAATGCTGGAATTTGCAGGTGTCGGGTTCTACGTCCCAGCAGTGGGAAAAGTGCTTAAGGCCTCTGGACTCACTCACTGAGCCAGACTGCAATGT
>PVIC010055892.1:0-11427 GCA_004025085.1 Thryonomys swinderianus
CAGCCCTGCCGTGGGCTTGCTCTCACTGCCGTGGAGGTAGGTGAGTATGGGGTGACTACTATGGGGTTTACAGTCAGTGCCTTCTCTTACTTTTGGGCCTCCATATATTTTCCCCAGCAAAAAACTGAAAACAGACTTAAAATTCCTCAGGAATGGGAAGCCAGAAACTCAAAGGAGTCTGGGTCTCTAAGTGATGATCTTCTGATCTGTAAGTTCTCTTTTAGACTCTACCTGAATAAGAAGTACTGAGGTAAGGGCTGTGAGATTATAATGTTGACCAGTCAGGACACTTGTTGTTGTCTGCTATACTCAATATCCTCTGGTGACCTAAGAATATGTTACCATCCTAAATTGTTGAACCTCCAGGTGTTATCCAAATACACAGGAAAATCATTTCATGGATGTATACAAACTCCCACAGAGTTTGGCTAAATACGGAAAAATTTTATATATCAACCCATTCTTTGAGTAGGGTTCATTTGTGACTCAACTTCTTCTATCAGAAGATCACACAAGGTTTCTGTAACTTCCCAGATGCGTAGCAAAAACTGAAATAAAGCATCAGGACAAGCTTTGATTTCTAGAACTTAGAAACAGATCCAGGTTTCTAAATTTCAAGGTTTTTCATTACTGTGGTACTGTAGAATTTCCTACCACCAATCGCCTGTTCTTTCACTGCCAACATAGGAACACAATAGATCAAAACAAGCAATCACACAAGCAGTCTCTCTTCACAGCGTTTGAATATCCTTCTTGAAATTATTAGATATACATTTAAGCTAGTCTTTAAAAATTAAAGTGATGATCCAGAAGGATTAAAGCTTTGACAAGAAATTGTTATATGTGTATAGTTTAAAATCAGCAACTTGCCTTTAGCAACTTGTATATCAATTTTATGTCTATTTTATAACCACTTCATCACTTGACATGTAACAGTTTTCAAGTGCACTAACACACATGATTCTTCATATTTTGCTGGGCATATATGGAAGATTTTATTTATTTTTTTTTTTATTTATTTATTTTTTTTTTTTTTTGCTTTTTGGAGACAGGGTCTCGCTTTGTAGTTCAGGCTGGCCCTGAGCTCACTATGGTGCCCAGGCAAGCCGCCACGAACTCAGCAATCCTCCCGTCTCTGCCTCCCGAGTGCTGGGATGACAGGCGTGAGCCACCATGCCCGGCATTGTGGTATGCGGTGTTGATTGCTGGTGGGCATGTCTCCACGCCCAGCATTACATGTGGTAACCGGGGATCGAACTCAGGTCCCTATGCTTGCGAGGCAGGCGCCGGAACCACTGAGCTAACCCTCCGGCCCGGAAGATTTTATTTTTGACAATATGCATTTGGTAATTCTAAGAAATTTCAGGCTAATTATTTAAAAATTTTTTTTAAATACCTCACCTTGCATGTTCTCTTTCCCTCTTAGGCTATTTGATATGCAAAAACCTAGGAGAACTTAATTATTTGATAAATAACTAATTTGCTCTAATTGACAACATATTGTCTTATTATTGTCAATGAAATTTTTAATTGTTATTTTTAAATTGATTCTCCCCTTACAAAAATAATGCTTGTTATTGTTTAGCAATTCCACTTTAATTCACATAAGCATAAAACTATGTGTAATTTAGTATTTATTAACTGGAATATTAGAGCCTAGACTTTCTTGTCCATCATAAATGCACCATGTAACTAATGGCCTTCCCTATTTTATTCTAATTATAGCTGTCCATTCTAATGTTTTACAATTTTCTTGAATATATATTTTCAGCAATATTTATAGTCAGTCAAGACCATGGGAATCATGGTGTGAGGGTGTGTCAGTATTATTTCAAGTATCTCTAGGGGCACAAGGGCCTGAGCTGAAGAACATGGGCCTGAGTTTGATCCTTAGCACATGCATGCACGCGCGCGCGCACACACACACACACACACACACACACACACACACACAAACACACACATCCCTTAACCCAAAGAGATAAGGTTATTATTTGCAAAATTGAATGGTAAGGTCTATTATTCAGAAAGAGTTTCAGGCCGGGCATGGTGGCTCAAGCCTGTAATCCCAGCATTAGGGAGGCAGAGACAGGAGGATTGCTGAGTTCAAGGCTTGCCTGGGCTATATACTGAGCTCAGAGCCAGCCTGAACTACAAAGTGAGACCCTGTCTCATAAAAAAAAAAAAAAAAAAAACAGAAAGAGTTTCAGGTACCTTGACTGAAAATGGAGTTGAAACTTGGTGTTGAAGAAGGATTAAGTATCCACTACTTGTGTGCTGATTAAAAGAATTAATGAAGGGCAGGAGATTTAACTCAGTGGTTCCAGTGCCTGCCTAGCAAACTCAAAATCCCTAGTTCCATTCCCGGTAACCACATAAAACAACACCAGGCGTGGTGACTCTTGCCCACCAGCAATCAGCATCTCATACCACAGTGCCGGGCATGGTGGCTCAAACCTGTAATCCCAGCACTCCTGAGGCAGAGGCAGGAGAATTGCTGACTTGGAGGCTTGCCTGAGCTACATAATAAGCTCAGGGCAAGCCTGAACAACGAAGCGAGACCCTGTCTTTAAAAAAATTTAAATTTAAATTTAAATTTAAAATTAAAAAAGAATTAATGGAGAGTGAAATATTTAGATATAAACGTGCAAAAGAAGTGTGTGTCAAATTTAAAATGAACACTCTTAAATCCTAGAATGCATGATAGAAACTGTAAAATAGAAAATATCCTAAGGGAAATGGGTAAGGGTAAATAATGAGAAGAAAGAAAAAATTGTGTTGGTTTAAAAAAAAAAAGGAGGAAACAAATTTAAGTATGTAGGGGGGTGGGGAGTTTTAGGGTAGATAGGGAATGGGAAAAATGAGAATTAAACTGTGTCATATACTGGTACAAATTTTCAATATTGAGTGTGATCACGATGTGTATATAAAATGAACCTATATCACAATGAACTTTAAAAAAAAGTGATAATAAAATAGTCTATATTTGGGGGGAAAATGAACACTCTAGAAAATTATTAAGAACTATGGAGGACCAGAGATTTAGCTCAGTGGTTCCAGCCTCTGCCTAGCAAGTGCAAGGTCTCTTGTTCAATCCCCAGTAACCACACACAGCAATAATGAGCGTCGTGACTCACGCTCATTGGTAATCAGTACCACAAACCAAAGTGCCAGGTGTGGTGGCTCACGCCTGTCATCCCAGCACTCAGGAAGCAAAGGCAAGAGGATTGGTGAGTTCGAGACTTGCCTGGGCTACATAGTGAGCTCAGGGCCAGCCTGAGCTGCAAAGCAAGACCCTGTCAAAAAAAAAAAAAAAATGGAATGGCTTTTAACAGCCCGGACTTAGGGTGCATCATTATAAACAGCTAAGGTACAATGAAGTTTTGGAAATTCTATCCTGTGCTTCATGTTGTGATGGACTCTTTCATTTCTTAAAGCCTGTCACTTAATTAATCAGCCTCATTTGCATTGCCACAGGTATTCACCTTGACAGGACCAGGGAAGACGCTGACTTCTGTTCTAAAACCTTCTTGCTTTAAATAATGTGCATATATAAGAAGCTGTTTCCCAGATGAGGAAAAAGGAAGCCACACAAATCTTCCTGGTTAATCAGCTCACTTACTGAAATGACAAATCATTGGAATTACAACAGCTTGAAAACTGATACTGCACACAGTTCCTCACAGTGAATTACTGCTCTACTTCTGGATTTAGTTGACAGAGATGGAGTGGGTGACAATGTTCCATAACAAAGATGGAATAGTTAATTCTGCATTTTCTTTCCAATTGAAAATTAAGTGGCAAGTTTAAATGCTTGCATTTGCACATCCATACTAATGAAGTGAAATGGTTTTTCCTTAACCAATACCAAATGATATGGAAATAGGAGTAAACAATTTATGATAAATCACAAAATGGACTCTGGAATTATTTGTGACATTAATGTATTGTATTTCTGCAGGAGTGTTTACTATCAATAAACCTACTTATTTACTACATTTTTCCTTTTCAATTGTTTTTGCTAATTAGCTTTCTTTACACTCAACAACAACAATCAACATACATAAACCAAAACCAAGTACATATGATATAGTCTCTTACTGACTTAATATTCTGATCTTTCTGAAGTACTGGTTTAGTAATAAGGAGAAGGACTGCAAATTCTAAAGTGGATGTGTTTGGAAGGAAGAAATTACAGAAAACTTTGAGTATTAGATTGGATCATATCTCAATTCAAGTTTTTAACACCATGGAACAGAGTTCACAGTAGCAGAAAAACACATCATCTGTAATGTTCTGAAAACTTATTACCACCATTAATAGGTCAATATATTAATAAGGTGCCATGTTTTGATTCAAATTTATTCTATCAAATAATTATGGTATATAATCTTAGCTTAATTGAGGTCTAGAATACATATATACATCCATATGTGTGGATATATATATATACACACTATATATATAATTTTATATATATAGAATATAGAATATCTAGAATTATATATATATATAATTTTATATTTTATGTAAATATAACTCTCAACCTGAAGTGTTTTTGCTTTGTTTTAAACTAGATAAAGCATGAACAATAGTCAGTGTGATTAGTTTTGTGAGAATCTAGAGGGAGATATTTTTATTCCAGTTAAGATGGAAAATGATATGAATGATGGCACACACCTGTAATCCTAGTACTTTTGGACCCTCAGACAAGAAAACTGCAAGTTTTCACCCAAACTGGGCAACTTGGCAAAACCTTGTCTGAAAATAAAATATAAAACAAGAGCTAAGAAGGTAGATCAGTGTGAAAAATCTGGGTTAATACCCAGTACAAATATATGTATTTATTGTTGTTCTGATGTGTGTGTTGTGTCTATTTATACACACACACACACACACACACACACACACACGCATTTGTTGTTGTTATTCTACCAGATTAAAGCTTACCTCTCAGAATTTGGAAAATAATCACTTTTTAGGAGTTATCTATTCCTTCATTAACAGATGGTAATTTACAATAGTGTCATCTCCAATTAATACATTTTTTCATGTTTTCCCATGTGTTCATTGACTTATTTTAAGTTTGTGAGATAAATTCTTCGCATATGAATATGTCAACAGAAAATCATTGAAATAGTCTCAATTAAAAATAATTGTTCATCCAACTACACACTGTATTTGACTACAAGGTACTTCCTAATAAATGAAAGAGATGATATAAAATGTTTCATGTTTTGTCTATTTCATTTGTTTTAATTAAGAAACATTTTAAAATAAAATTCCTAGCCAAACATATTACTATTTAGACAAAAGCTATAAAAGTTGTCAATCACTTAATAAATTATTCCCTCATAAAAATGTACAACTATTATATGTTCATCAAAAATAAAAATAAAATACTCCAATGAGGTTCCTCCCTTTTGTACTCACCTCTATTCTATTCACAAAACAATATTTATATAAACATCACACAGCTCTATCACAGTGAAAAGTTTTTTGCACCTTGGTCCCTAATATGTACCTATGTCACTACCTTACAGATGTCCTGTTATATTAGTGCAACACCCCTCGACACAATCATAAAACATTTACTGTTTAATGTATGAAACATCATAGACCATATTGCATCACCTGAAACATTTCCAGCAAACTTTTGCATCTTGCTTTTTATTTTATTGATGTTTTGTTTGTAAATATGCAAGTTTTTAAGACCACAAACTTTTATTACCTCATGTCTATGGAAGGACACATTATACAGTTGGATCCAAGTTCGCAATCAAAGATAGTAAATGGAAATCCATATTTCATGTAGGATTCTTAATTATTTCAATACCTTGCTGCTTTTCTTGTCAGATCTGAATAGATTATCACTGCCTTAACCTTGTAGAGCAGCTGAGCAGCTAGCAGTGCAATACCATGTTGGCGCTGCTCCCCTTCCCCTGGCTGTACTTACTTCTCTTCAGTTCAATGCTTTCTGAAAAACTATTTTTATTTCCTATTTTCTGAAGTGTTCCTTTTAGATAAAATTTTGTAAGGTTATCAGTAAAATAGCTTTTTCACCAAGACACAGTCTTCCATAGTCAGAAGTATGCTAAAAATACCCCAGTAAGTGAAGGCATAGCAGGATGGTCTCCCCTCTGCACTGGGGGTTCCCCACTTTTTTCTCAAAAAGGCACAGGTTAAATACTTCTGATGCTATATTTGACCCAAGTACCAGACGAAGGATCCATTTAAGCCACATATTAGGAAGGATAACTTGTTCTTTATTATTTGCAATAAAAAGATATATAAACAGAAAAATTCCAAGAGAAAACACTGAAGTGAAGAGAACTTTGAAAAGGGTTGGGAGAGCTTCTAATGGAGTAAAATTATAAAAATCTAAAATCAATTAACACCTCTTGAGCTAGTAAACTTTCTCCCAATGAAGCACAAAACCTGACATGAACAATTGGTTCAATACTGCTCCCTATTTTGGAGACTCAGTTTATAGTAAGGCTGGATCCCGAGCAGAATCATACTGGTGGGAGGACATGGCAGAGCAAGGTGATCGGGTCACAGAGGCCAGGAAGTAAAGCAAAGCAGGAAATGGTGCTGGTGTCGGAGGTGTAGGGACTGGACGTGGACTCCTAGGTCAACCTCCATGACATATCCACGGTTGGTTAACACCAAGGCAGAAGCATCATGGCGGTATGAAATGGCTAAGCACAGCTTAGTGTACAGTAGCCAGGGAGCAGAACAGAATGTAAAACATCCAAGGTCTTTTGGCTCTGTCTCTAACCTCTGCCTTAAATGTATCCTACAGTGCAATGGCATTGAACTATTTCATTTTCCCAAGACCTAGCTTGCCTCCATATTTTGTTCTTTCTTTGCCTTCTGTATGAAATAGCCTTCTTTGAGTCATGCTGTGGTTTTGAAAGGAACTTGTCCCTGGGGATACATTTGTACACTCTTACACAGAACTAACCATTCTCCCCTGTGCCTTCACTCTGCCTACCCATTTTTAAAGTCTACTAGAGAACTCATCAATATTCATATCTGCTTCTGAAATTCCCCCTGAGCAGGTGCACATGAGCTCTCTCATATTTATTACGCCTAAATTCCTACTTTCTAAGGCCATGAAGAGCTACATGGTAACCACCACTGAATGGATTTAAAAGGACAGTAGGCCTTTTATCAGCTTGGTGAAAAATGTACCAATTCCATAAGCACAGCTGAGTGATCATGTCTGTATTATACTTTGTAAGAAATTAATGTGTCAGTGCATACAATGGGTTCTAGTCAGAGGAAAACACCAATGCCCATCACTACTAAATGTAAAACCACTGAGACAACGTAAAGGAAACAATGAAGAAATATAAGCCTTTAAAGATGAGTTTAATGAATTTATGTTCATAAAATAAATGTATACTGAGTGCTTTGTACATTACTTTTTTGAGACTCATGAACAAAGAGACAGTCCATGCTATTTGGTATTTGTCAAAATAATGGATAGTTCAAGGGGCTATCACGCATTTCCAATTTATTAACAATAGTGTTACTAAGAAGATTTCCCAAATATTCCAGAGAAGGTCTATGGAAGCCACAGTTTAATGGAAGCTTTCATAGAAAGTTTTTTCTGTTTCTTTCTTTAACTTTAAGTAAAAATGACCTACAGGAGGAGCTAGGGAAAAAATTGAATACAGCAGTAAACATTCCAAGAAAAGGAAAAATCAAGGGTAAAAGTTCTGAGAAAAGAAAGAGCAAAAAATATTTCAATGTCACATTCAAGGACACATACAGTACAAAGAAGCTACTTAGTTGTAGAACAGAGACACAGCAGATTGCCTAACAAGCCAATGTCAGGAAAATTGTCAAAACACTGAGCAAAGGAAATATCAAGAGTTTTTTAAATAGAATGCAATGTGTTTTTTTTAAAAAATGTTCGAAGTTATTTGACTCCAAGAGCTGTGTTCCTTTCTCTTTGGACTATTTTGCCAATTTGTAAAGACCTTAGATTACTTATCCAAGCTAAGCAACAAATGATTCCTGATAATAGAGACGCAAACTGATTTATAATAACATGGTCTTTTATCCCATAAATGTCACACCAACACTGCACTTTGCTTCTTAGGATACAGATATTCAAAATACTCTACAATCTTTATTTCTACATCTGTCCCATGAAATACTTGCATTCAACTAACATTAAATAACATATTTTGATTGTAGTAAAGAGTTGTGGTTCTCATGATTCTGCAAATTCTCCTCTACTATATTATATAATATGATTTTTTTTTTTTTGAGACAGGGTCTCGCTTTGTAGTTCAGGCTGGCTCTGAGCTCACTATGTAGCCTAGGCAAGCCTTGAACTCAGCAATCCTCCTGTCTCTGCCTCCCGAGTGCTGGGATTACAGGTTTGAGCCACCACGCCTGGCTATAATATGATTTTTAAGGGAAAGAGCTGAAAGATTTGGAACAAGAAACTGTCTAAGTGCATATCATTATTGGGACAAGGATTCAGCTCAGTGGTTCCGGTTTCTGACTGGCAAGTATAAGGTCCCAAGTTCAATCCCCAGTACCATATACCACACTGCCAGGCATGGTAGCTTAGGCCTGTAAAGCCAGCACTTGTAGGCAAAGGCAGGAGGATTGCTGTGAGTTTGGGGCTATCCTGGGCTACATAGTAAACTCAGGGCCAGCCTGAATGAAAAAGTGAGACCCTGTCTCAAAAACACACAAGCAAACAAAAACAACAACAATGAAAACAAAAAAACCTCCACAAGCATCTACCAATTTCTACAGAGTTTATAATGTATTAGTCTCACAGCAACTGATATTATGTTGAGATAAAACCATCCATGAGATGATCTATTACAGCAACATTGATTTTCCTTCATATTCAAGTTAAATAGTTTTAATTTCACACTTACAAAGCAGGAAAACCTTCTGGTCTAAAAGGAAACAAAACTTATATAGAGAGAGGGTGGGGTTGTGGGGGAAGGGGAATGGTAAAAATGAGAATTAAATCATGACAGGTACTAGTACAAATTTTCAATGTTGATTGTGATCATAACATGTATATAAAATGCACCAATAAAACCAATTAAAAAAAAAGAATTTGGTCTCTAGACCAGGTTTCCTGGGCATGGCACTCTCTACCTCATTTTCCCCCAGGAAGAGCCTATTGATGACACAGCAGTGTTACTGGGTTAAGTGAAATACAGAGCCAGGATTTGGCTTGAGTGGTACTACACCTGCATTGGAACCATAAGGGCCTGAGTTTGATCCCAAGTACCATCCAAAAAAAAACGGAGGATTAAGTGAGATACATCTGAAAGCACCTACACAGTAATGTGAACCATGAAAGGAAAGTTTATAGCATTATTGGTTGCTATAGTTCAGAATATTTTTACTGGTTAAATCTAAACTTTTAAAAGAACTGACTCTGGGCAAACTGTCTTATGTTGTCAATACATAGATGATATAGGGTAGACAAGGTGAATTTAAGAGCAAATAATACTTTATACACAAATGTCTACAAAGACTAAGACAAGAATATTTTATAAAATATAAAACAGGGCTGCCATGCTGGTTTCAGGAGATCCCTGTTACTCATAATTTTGTTAAAAATTATGTGTCTGAATTTCATTTCTTCGAGTTATCTACTGATGATAATTATATATAAAGAAAACGTGTCATCATACAAACCCTTGTCACTACAAACATACAAGAACTGATCAGGCCTACTTCATATCTACTTTTCTAAAATGAAACCCATGTGTAAATTTAACTAGCATTCTCTTTTATGAATTCAGAATCTAAAATGACATTGATGTTTACATTTCAAAGTTCTTTCTTCATTTATATCCCACATCTTTTTTGAACAGAACAATGTTTATAACAGAAGTGTCTCTGGATTCTTGCTCTACTTTATGAATAATGAAAATCATGGGCAGGTAGGATCTACATTTTTAATTAAAATGAGTTCCTGGGAAGATTTTTAGATTGTTGAACCTCTGTAAATTTTTACTATGTTTATGTGTGAGACAAAAGAAGCCAAGTTCACAGTCTCGCCACAGACTGTTCAGGATGTCTAACACTGTCATTTCTTTAGATTTACTCAATTTCCCAATGATTCTATTTGTTCTTTTCGGATATTCCATAAATGTATATTTGCATATTTATTTACTTACTAAATTAACATTAAGATTCCATTTTCTTCCAGGAAAAAAGTCTATATCAAGAAATAACAACAGGTGGTAAGGCTGCAAGGATGAGAGTGAAGTGAGAAATCCTTCTTCATGCTTGAGTAGAGAGTTTAAATTGGTACAGGTATTATGGAAATCAGTACAGAGATCCCTAAAATACCCAAAACTAGAAATCCCCTTTGACTCTGCTACCCCCATTCCAGGTATCTGCCTGCAAAAGATCGCACTACAGCGATACATCAACAGCTGTTCTTAAAGACGAACAATCTACAGCAACATATTGCTAAGAAAAATAGAATAAAGAAAATAAATCTTGTGAAATAGAAAATATTCAAAGGGAAATGTGATGGAGGGGTGAGTAATGAGGGGTAAAGAAAAAATGTGATGGTAATAAAAGAAAGGGAAACAAAGCTTATGTAGTTAGGGGGTGTAGGTTGTGGGGTAAAATGGGAATGTAAAAAATGAGAATTAAATCATGGCATATATTGGTACAAATTCCCAATATTGAGTGTGATCATGATGTGTATATACAATGTACCAATAAAGATTTTTTTTAAAGGAAAAGAAAATAAATCTCTGGTTTTAAGTTACTTTGTGTGTGGTGTTTTGCTATTGGAACTGTAGCAAACTCCGACACCTTAACCACATGATTTATTAGGAAGAAGACAAGAGTGAGGAAAAAAAGACATTACCACTCCATGCATCTCTAAAAGGTTTCCCCAAACTCTCATGTTTTTCATCCTAGATAACAGTACCTCTTAAGAGTGAATTACTACGCACACAAAATGGATTATGATGAACTCATGATACACTACCATTATTAGATATTTTTATAACTTCATTACCTACATTAGGTTTTAAATAAATGGGTTAATATTGGTAACAGGAGCTCCGGGCCCGCCATGCCGTGTTTCCAGCGGACTGGGGAACTTGCGGCGGACAGACCGGACCCAGCAGCTCTGGGCCGCCATGCCGTGTTTCCAGAGGACTGAGGAAAGAGCATCGGACGGACCGGACCCAGCAGCTCCGAGCCCACCGTGCCGTGCTTCCGGCGAACTGAGTGAGCAGCACGCGGACCCGGCTGCAGGGTGCAGGCCATTTCCAGTGGACTGAAGGCCGCCCAGCAGCACACTGTATCCTGGAGCTGTGCAGTGAGGAGTCAGACATAGAGGTAACTCATAAGCTCAAAGTATCCAGTATAGAATCTAACAAACCTTTTTTGTCTTATTTACTGTGT
>PVIC010055893.1:0-11102 GCA_004025085.1 Thryonomys swinderianus
TTTTATTGACATCAAAGCCAGTAGAGTAGCTTTCAGTCTATTCCCACAGCTCCACACAAGGTACTTGATTAAGGTATTAAGTACTTTGATCTTGATTAATTTGTACAATCATCCATGTAATCAAACATCTTCTGGGTATATAGAAGTGATTGGAAAGTTGGAAACAATGGCATAAAGAAGAGTAATAATAAATATAACCCTACCCTTAGTTGATAAATCATGTACTATCTTCATCAAGGATATATCTGTTATATGTTGTGGTGACATTGTTGAATAGATATCACAACCCCAAAGAAGTTCATATACTTATGAAAACTTTACAAAAACTGAAGATGTAAGTGAGGTCAATAATATATGGTAAATGTTGTGAAATAGAAAATATTCAAAGGGAAATGGGATGTAAGGGTCAGTAACAAGGGAAAGAAAAATATATGATGGTAATTAAAAAAAGAAAGCTTATGTATGTAGAGGTGGGGGGTTGTAGGGTGGGTGGGGAAATGACAAAAAACGAGAAGTAAATTGTATCTTGTATTGGTACAAATTCTCAATATTGTGTGTAATCATGATGGGTGTATATAATGTACCAATAAAGATTCAAATAAAAAATATTTTCTAGCTTTGAGAAGTAAAAAGTAATTTGCTACAGCTTCACTGACAGAGAAAGATAGAACAAGAGAACAAGAAAGGGACAGACTGACTTTGTAAGGCTAAGATGTATGACAATGTAATTTCTAATGTAGTACTGTAATGTTAGCTTGTTCTTGCAGTCCTGAATAATTTTATTGACACATTGTAGTTAAAAAATTATCCTGTAAATATTACTTAATGTATATTTATAATTTGGTCTTATAACTCTCTCAAAATTCATTTTCCATTAAAATCACATATAAAGCATGTAAAAACACAAGACACTGAACGTAAATCCAGAGTTTTTGTAAAAAAAAAACTTCTTCCTTAACTTGCAAGTGAAAGTAACTGAAACAAGAATCATTCTTTTTCCCACATTTCACACAAATGTTAAAATTTCACATTCAATGATAGTTCTAGTCAATAGAAGTAGAAATAATAAATAAACATGAAAAAAAGTTTGAACAAGATAGGGAAAGCTGAGGATTTAGCACAAGTGCTATCATGCCAACCTTGGACGCACAAAGGCCTGAGTTTGATTCCAGGCACTACAAGGAAAAAAGAAAAGAAAAGTAGAGCCTGAAAGGAGTGTTAGTCATTTTTTTAATTTGATTCTTTACTGGTACATTTTACATACAGCTCACAATCACAGTTAACCTTGGCCAATTTATACCAGTAGATAACATGAGTTAATGCTCATTTTTACCCATAGCCCAACCCACATCACAACCCTCCACCTACTATATACATTATTTTCTTTTTCTTTTGAAATCATATTATTCTTTCCCCTTCTACATTCCCTTTGAGTATATTCTATTTCACAAAATCTATAATACATTCTAATACTTGCACCTACAGGTTCTCAAATTTTGAGTGTATTGTATTCAGAGGGTTTTAAAATCCAGAGCATTACAATTTTTGTTTATCTTTTATCTTTATTTTTATTGTTTATTTTTAATCTTTATTTATACATTGTATATACACATCATGATCACACTCAATATTGGGAATTTGTAACAGTATATGACACAATTTAATTCTCATTTTTTTCCCTATTCCCCTACCCACTGCACAACCCCAACCCCCTAAATATATAAGCTGTCTTTCCCTTTTTATTACCAACACACATTTTCTTTACCCCTTATTACTCACTCCTCTACCACATTCCCTTTGAGTATTTTCTATTTCATAATATCCACAATACATTCTGGAACTCATTAACATTATCAGTTTCTCATACCAGAGAATAGATATGATATTTACACATCTGTGACCTATTTGTTTCACTTATGAGTATGTCCTGAAGTTATGCCTACTTGAGTATAAATGACTCAAACTTATCATTTTTAAGGCAGAGTAATACTCCATCTTATAGAAAAAAGAAAAAAAAACATATTTTTTAATCCAGTATCCAGTTGATGGGCATTTAGCTTATCTCCAAGACTGAGCTATCACAAACTGAGCTGCTATGAACATGGGTACACATATGTCACTATAATATGATTCTTTTAACTCTTTTGTGTATATTCCTAGCAGCATAATAGCAGAGTCAATAGGACTTGTAATTGTATTTTTTTTTTTTTTTTTGGAATCTGCACACTGACTTCCATAGAGGTTGTAGTAGTCTATGTTCCCACTAGAAGTGAAGAAGGGTTCCTTTTCTCTGCTGCCTCACCAGCATTTATTGCTGGCTAATTTTGAGATAGCAACCATTATTTGTGGAGTGAGATGAAATCTTATTGTTGTTCTCATCTGGATCTCTCAAATGACTAATGATGTTGATCATTTCTTTGTATACTTCTTGGCAACTTTTACTTCATCATCTAAACAGTGTCCATTTCAGCTGCACATTTTTGAATGGGTGTTTAAATTTGTGGGGGACTGATTTTTTTTTTTTTTGCCATTTCTCATATACTTGATTACACTAACATTTCTGGTATCTAGCACAATTGTATTGTATCAATTAAATCCTTTGAATTCAGGTTAATACATAGAACTCCTTCTTTTAGTATTGGGAAAAATAAAAACTGATCTTTCAAGCTTTGCTTTAACCAGAAAACACAAATCACTCGAATGCCCTTCTACTCGTAATTCTAACTGATAATTTGACTAAATGATAATCAATAAATCTTCAGTGTGATGCACTTGTACTTTGTGATTAGTAAATGATTTCTGTGGGTATTTTTTCACATCACATATCTTCTTTTTAAAATACTCTTTACCTATGGTCTGGTTACCAGTAACTCTTTTTCCATATTTTGTTTATTGTACACACTGTAGATTGCAAAATCATGCCCAATTTTATTAAACATATAGAAATAAATCTAACAATGAACACCAATCTGTTTTAATTTCTACATAGACACAGTCTACTATACATCCATTCAATTCATACCATTTCCTAATTAGATCTACTCACATTTTTATATATCATCAACTAGATTTCAACACTTATGACAGTGAGAGCTCTTCCCAATGATAGATTTTGCCCAGTAACCCTCTTTTTTTTTTTTTTTTTTTTTTTTTTTTTTTTTTTTTTTTTTTTTTTTTTTTTTTACCCAGGGTCTTGCTTTGTAGTTCAGGCTGGCCCTGAGCTCACTATGTAGCCCAGGCAAGCCTCGAACTCAGCAATCCTCCTGTCTCTGCCTCTCTAGTGCTGGGATTACAGGCATGAGCCACCATGCCTAGCTCCCTCTTCTCTTTTGACTGGTTCTTGTTTCCATATTTTTGTAAAATAAAATTTGGAGAAATTTCTAAGATTGTTGAATACTCTAAATGAATTATTTAACTTGAAGTAGTGCATGAGGACCCTCAAATTTGTGTTGTTGGTCAGATATTTGTGTGGTCTACCAACTGGAGACTACAGACTAGATTGTTGCTGTCTGAGGAGAAGATAATCTCATGGAAGATGCCGTCCTTAACATTGAGTTTGGAAAATATTTTGGAAACTGAATCAGATAAAAAATGATTCCTGTTGACTTTGTAAATGACATACTAATTTTCCTGATAAGGAGCACAGATTTCTAAGATAATTATAGGTTTGCTGTTATTAAACCTTATTCCAGTTAATTACTTAGTACTTATGATACTGTATTAAGACATATTATTAAATATATGAAAAATTATTTGTAATCTAAAAGAAGGGATAAAGACTATGCTATATAGATTTCCAGCTTTTAATTGTCTAGTACAGACATCCAATGTATTGGCAGGGCTTCTAGGATGTGTATTTTTGGAATTTATATTTTTAATTTATACATAATTTCTCACTACTTCGATCTTTAGCCAGCTTCAATACACAAATTACATTACATCTATTTTTCTTTCAGTTCCTTATCACATGTCTTAAGTAATTATTATCAAGGCATATTATTATAAAACCTTGCTGTTCTTTTAGTAGTGTTTGATTTTATTGATACATATTAAAGAAAATCATGATTTTTTTTTATCTCACCAGAAACATAAATGACACATTGGCTTGGAATAAAGTTTTTTAGCTACACATAAACACTTTTAGAACTCTGACATTTTACCTCGTGTAAACATTTCACAAATCCTTGACCTGATCCTATAGATCGTTCTGTAGCAATTGTTCTTAGTGACAGTTCTTTCTGTAGTCTTGTGTGTTTCTGAAACTTTGATTGCATGTCAAGAATTTCAATTTCAAGAAAAGTTTTTTTTTCCTCTAAGATGATGTATCCAAGTCTTACACAATAAAATCCATCAGCAATCACTTCCATGGTGACTGACAGAATTGATTGTCTATCAACATCATCATCACTCACATCAAAAATGGAATCTATGGTCAGGCTGGCATCTGTCATTGTAGTGATTTCAATGGATGTTTGCTTTAGCTTCTAAATTTATTTATATAAACTATTGTCACACTTGTCATTGTTCATGCATATTTAACAAAATACTTGCACTATATTCTCATTTTATCTCCTGTTGGGCAGGGAAAAGCATTTGTTTTATTGCATTGTCTAAAATGATGGCATTCTGTATATTTTTAATGATTTCTGTCTATGTTTGCATAGAATTTTGGATCTTTAAGGATTATACAGTGACACTTTCGAAATACAATCACAGGTTTTGTTTCTGTTATTGTTCTTTGATTAACAATATTGGTAGTGAGTATGATTATATCCATATATAGTACATATACAGTAAGACTTTTAAAAAGTTCTTTAATTTGTTCAAACTAATGTTTCAATATTCTTTATTATCAAGTGATGCATTTTCTCTTAAGTTCCTTTTATATCAATTTAGAGGCATATTCTGAAAATGGAATCTTCTCATTTTATTTTTTTGACAGAGATATTTTCTTCTACTGTAAACTGTTCTCAAGGAAGATTTCTTGTACAATAATTTTGTTTCTGTAGCAAAGTGGTCTTTTAGCTGGAAAGTATCCATCACCATGCATTTCTTTGCAGTCACTACCTACTCTTTGAAGCAAGTGTTGATGCTACTTTTATTTTTCCCTTGTAACTTAGTGTATTACCAAGGAAAGAAAGAAAACAGCTCATTGTCCTTGGAGATTATAGATATGACAATTCTTCCTGTTAAATTCTGAAGGTATTACTTATACAATCTCTTTATCAGTATATTTAAATTTCATGTTGTTCTACATCTTTTTACAGTATGAGAATAAAATTCCAAAAGTAATGTGACTGTTAGTCAATTTGCTAATGAGTATGACCTGTAATGGTATAATAGAAGCTCCATATTTTAGAAAAAATGCTTTCTTCAGGTCATTAACTATTAACACAATACGTGGTTAGATGAAAAACAAAGTAGGGAAAACAATCAGAGGGTATTTATCACACTTTAGAAGACCTAGTGTTAACACACAAACTAACAGCTGATCTCAAACTGAGATAATCGTTTATGTATTATATGCTTGTGTCTCTTACTATGGGAAAAAGACTAATGTCAATTTGAGGATTTTTATTGCTCGAGGCAATATGAAAAAACACCTCCTCTTTTAGCAAGCAATCTTTCACATAATAAACAGCCACAAAACACTTTGCTTCTCTCATATTTTGCTGCCCCAGGCAACCAGCTGCTCCACCTATACAGTGCAGCCAGTCATGACTATTTTGGCTTTGCAGATACAGCAGCTTAATGTAATAGTGATAATGACACATAATATCTTCTGACCCACAGCCCTGAAGAATTGCCAAGTGTAAAACAAGATTTTCATTATGTGAGTTTTGAGTATATATTTATTAAAAATGCCTCCATAAAGGAAATGCAATGTAATATTCAATGTACATTATATAAATTTAATGTAATCTGCTTTCAGTTTACTGATAGTTTGTAGATCAATAAAGAAATAATTCAAACTATATTTGCCAGCTTGGCTAGCTTTTTAGGTAAAATAATTTAGTTGTTTATTCTGGATGTAAGACAGTAATAATGTTCTAATACTGCAGAATATATAAATATGTGAATTGTGAATGATAGTACTTTTTAAATTAATTTATTTATTTACTTATTTTTGTATCTCTTTATTTATTTTGAGACAGGGTCTCGCTTTGTAGTTCAAGCTGACCCTGAGCTCACTAAGTAACCCAGGCAAGGCTCGAACTCAGCAATCCTCCTGTCTCTCCCTCCCGAGTGCTGGGATTACAGGCATGAGCCACCACGCCCGGCACTGTGGTATGTGGTACTGATGGCTGGTGGGTATGAGTCACCACGCCCAGCACTGTATGTGGTTACCAGAGATCAAACTCAGGACCTTGCACTTGCGAGGCAGGCGCCGGAACCACTGAGCTAAATTTCAAGCCAGTACTTTTGAATCTTAGGAAACTGGTTAAGGGCTGGGGATTTAGCTCAGTGGTTCTGGCACCTGCCTTGCAACCACAAGGTCTGGAATTCGATCCCTGGTAACCACACACCACAGTGCTGGGCATGGTGCTCTTGCCTGTAATCCCAACACTTGGGAGGCAGAAGCAAGAGAATTGGTGTGAGTTCATGCCTTGGCTGGGCTACATAGTGAACTCAGGGCCAGCCTGAACTACAAAGCGAGACCTTGTCTAACAACAACAATAAATTGATTAAAGTTGTAATCTCCAATTTTAAAACTCTTAAATCCTTCAATTTCTTTAAACATAGCAATGTAAAGTTGCTATCCAAAGTGACATAATTCTTTTGTGGCTCTGTCACTAGATTGTACCTGAAAGTTGTAGTATCACAACATTGACATTTTAATACGTTCTGGAAATATCAAATTTTAGAACCTAAAGTTAAACAATAGATAAGTGATTAGTCCCTGTGTCTTCCAAATTCTGCTACATTTATTGAGGCCTGATGTGATTTAAATATTACAAATCTTCATTCTCTCTCAACAATTTGAGAACAGTCAAGACTGAGTTTATGGATTGCATATAGAAACTGAGTTTTATACAAATGTCACAACAGAACAAAATCATTCCTGCAATAACATCATATTTTTGGACAAAATGCCTCAGATATTAATAAAAATAAATATCTAAAACTTTACAGTTGACTTTTTTCCTTTCATCTCTTCCATTATCAATGACAAAAAATAAATGAAACTGTATTCTGATCACTTAGCATAATCCTCTATCAATGACTGACATAGTCATGATTGTATTGTCACCTAAATTATTTTTCTTCAAGTGAATCATCAAATTTTAAGTGCAAGAAAGTATAATGCAATATTTCCATGATGTGGTACAATTCTAAACTCACCAAAGAAATAGCAATACAGTAACAATTGTTTAAAATGTAATTATTAACTCAAGGACTTCATGTTTTACAAAACTTAGGTGTATGTATGTACTTTAGAGACTAAAATCTGATTCTTCCAGAATGTCAAAGTTCAAGAAAATTTTAATATCCTAGAAGTTTTTCAAATTTCCTGGAAATAAATATTTTTAAAGTTTATTAGTACATATGTATAATATGTAATATTTACATTCTTTGTAAGAAGTTGGTACACGTACGTAGCACAATTCCTACTGCACCCCATTTTCTTTGTCTCATTCTCCCCTCCACCCATCTCTTTATCCTCTTTCCTTACTTTAGGGGGTATTTTGAGGATATGTTTACATTCCTTGGATGAAACTGGTATATTACATAATACATCCCAATTCCTTTTTCGACCCTTTCCCCTTCTTTTGTACCTCTCTCCATCACTTGCTCTTCACCTCTGAGAAAGTTCTGCCTTACTTCTTATTATCATTTTTTTAAATTTTTCTATTTGTTTACAATTAGTGTTTCTTGTATTTAAAAAATTAGATAATTAAGCTATGTGTCTGATTTATTTACCTTACTACTGTAGTCTCAAGGTGGATCCATTTCCATACAAATGACTCAAGTTTATCTCTCTTAGGGAAGAATAGCACTGCATTGTGTGAATGTAACATATCTAAAATATATTAATGTATGTAAATTTTATATAAATAAGTTATTCATATATACATATATATGTATATATGTATACTATATATTGGGCTGAATATACATATATACATATATACATAGCAGCAGTTTGCCATACTAATACATGTCTGCAAGCTCATGGTCACCACTAGAGCAACACTTGTAATTGGAGAGGCCAAAGGTAATTTGTATCAATCTCATGATAACTCCATCAATTTAATATTAAAATATCTATACATTTTTCTTTTCCTGTATGTACACATTTTTCCCCTCTCCCTCTGTCTCAGTCTATGCATTATAACTTGTGTCTCCAAGCCTATATCCTGAGTTGCACAACTATTTTTAATTCATCTGATTCTCATGGCAGCTCTATGAGACAATTACAGCCTCAAAGGAGGAATGCATGAAACACAGAAAGGATAGAAATTGGCCAAAATAGTTATGGCTGTGAATCCCATTGACAGGATTTGGAAATGTCCAGCTGATTAGTGTGGCATACTTCTGGGTGTTTTTCTGAGCTGCTTCCAGAGGTTTTTTTGCATAGGAGATGAACACACTTTTAGTGTGAAGGAGACAAAAAAAAGAAGCAGGTACATGGCATGTTTCTGGCTGATCAGTTGTCTTTCTGTTGCTGTAGATATGAGACTCTGATTTCATCACCTTTTCCACCGCAGATTTACATCAGGGATCCTCCAGAGAGCTTCCAGGCTTTTGTTTTAAGCTGGTGCTACACAATTGGTCCTGCTTGTTCTTTACCTCTATCTTCTTGGGCCAAGGAGGAACTGGACCATGCAAATGATCATTGGGGACTCTTTTGGCTTGCATCCTATTGATTTATCTAATAAATCCTTTTGCATATATTTTTACTGAACCTGTTCCTTTGCAGAACCCTAACCTACAGAGCTGCAGGCATAGTAGATATAAAATAATTTACAGTCAGCTGACAAGTCTTTAGGATATCTCAACCATGGTGCTCTTGTTTATTCTGACACACTGACAAAGATATAACCATATAAAAGGGAACCGATCCCTTAGAATATGCAATTATGGTGAAAGGAAACCTAAAACAAAGTGGAAATGTAACTAAGAATACAAGATGATGCATATTTAAAATATGAAAAATATATTAGTTTTCCTCAAAGATAATTTTTTTTAAAAAAATAGGGAAGCAACAAAAACTCTGAAGACTTTTTTTTTTTCTTTTAGTGGATAAAACATAATAAATAACCTATTTACCAAAATATGTTCAAAGGGAAAAGGGAAAGGGGGTGTAGAGGAAAGTAAACAAAGCTTATGTAAATAAGTTGTGGTGGTGGCATAAAGAGCAGGGGAATGGGAGAATGATCATATATATCTAAAATGTACTAAAATATTTAATTATAAGCAAATAAATTTGGATAACAAAATATTTATTTACCAAAACATGTAAAACACCTTACCACTTTGCAATCTATCTTTTATATTCATAAGCTAATAAAATAGCAGAATTTTTGTCAAATACTGTAACCCTCTCTACAGAGCTCTAAAAATAATGAGCATATAGATATCATGAAATTTAACCACACATATTTTCAAATAACAAAATATTTCACATAAAAATCCAGTAGAGGGCCAGAGATTTAGCTCCGTGGTTCCAGTACCTGCCTAGCAAGTGCAAGGTCCTTGGTTCGATCCCCGGTAACAACATATAAGAATAATGTGCATGGTGACTCATGCCCACCAGCAGTCAGCTCCACATACCACAGTGCCAGGGGTGGGGGCTCACAACTGTAGTCCCAGTAATCCCAGCACTTAGGGGTCAGAGGGAGGAGGATTGCTGACTTTGAGGCTTGCCTTTGGTAAATAGTGATATCAGGGCCAGCCTGAACTACGAAGTGAGTCTCTCTCTCTCTCTCTCTCTCTCTCTCTCTCTCTCTCTCTCTCTCTCTCTCTCTCTCAGTAAAAAGTGTGGGGGGGAGGTACACATTTGTAATTGTAATCCTGGCTCTTGGGAGTCTGAGGAAA
This sequence comes from Thryonomys swinderianus, assembly GCA_004025085.1. Classification (NCBI taxonomy): domain Eukaryota; kingdom Metazoa; phylum Chordata; class Mammalia; order Rodentia; family Thryonomyidae; genus Thryonomys; species Thryonomys swinderianus. Next base: position 10,042 of record PVIC010055893.1, read on the forward strand.
GGAGGATATCTGGAAATTCGAGCTTGATATAGGTTACACAGTGAGTTCAAAGCCAACATGAACTATTAAAAGGGACCCTGTCTCAAAAAACAAACAAGTCAGAATATCTATTAGAACTAGAAAGAGAACTGGAAAATACTTTACTTGTATGATTGTAATATTTGGAAAAACAAAATAAATTATAATTATTTCATCATGTTGGAAAATAAATTTAAAAACACGTGGAAGTGTAAACTAAAGAATATAAAGCATTAAAATAAAAGTATCTAAAATAAGTTACAATTTTCTAATTTAACCTAAGAAAACAAAAAAATCTGATTCATAAGTATGTACAAAAACAGAAAGATACCTATCTTGGGGAAATAAATTAATAAAATACACAATCTGAAAATATAAAAGTGACATATTACAAATTAAATTAACAATGTAGGAAGTCCTTGATGTGTGTTGCTTAGTTTGTAGTTCCATTTGATGATTTTTTTTTTTTTGAGACAGGGTCTCACTTTGTAGCTCAGGCTGGCCCTGAGCTCACTATGTAGTCCAGGCAAGCCTTGCACTCAGCAGTCCTCCTGTCTGCCTCACAAGTGCTGGGATTACAGATGTGAGCCACCACACCCGGCACTGTGATATATGGTATTGATTGCTGGTGGGCTTGAGTCACCATGCCCAGCATTGTTGTATATGGTTACTGGGGATCAAACTCAGGCCCTTGCTCTTGCGAGGCAGGCACCGGAACCACTGAGCTAAATCTCCTGGCCATTTGATGATTTTTATGGTTAAAAATGAGAAAATTGTTGAAAAATAATAATTTAAATTTTTTACTAAATTTTGTTTGTATGTGTATTTTCCACATAAAATTTATACAGTTTATTTTATGGAAAAAGAATAATGAATTTAAGAATTATTTTAGGAATCTTTTAAAAAGAAAAGACTAATTTAAGATGAATTAGCATCTTAGCAATATAATTTTTTTGTAGAAATGTAGAATATATATCCTGTTTAATTATTAGGCAATAGAGATAGTTTTCATTTATATAAATACACGTTAATTATTGTATATT
>PVIC010055894.1:0-11070 GCA_004025085.1 Thryonomys swinderianus
GCAAAGAAACCATTAATACTGGCAACATCAAAAGTGAGGGCAAAAGGGAAAGATAACTTTCATAAGGAAACAATAAAATGCTGCTAGACATTTAACCTTGTACAGGTCAGAAATAAAGAACTAAGAAAGAGTTCTGGGATGGAAAGTGTGCTCAGAGGATTCTTTTTCTGCTTCCTTTGCACAGTGCAGTATTTTTTTGCTTAAATCGTACTGCAAAACATTTATGATGGTGAAGCACTTGCTATCAAATGTCCCTCAATTGGATCCACGCATTTCTGACTGCTACAAATCTCTTCTTCACTTTTGCCAGTTATTTGTGCATCCCTGAGCACCTCTGACCAATGGATGCACGAGCCCAGGTCTTCCCCAAGTCCAATCTGCCTGAGAATCACCTGGAGATGTTATAAAAATATCAGATATTGCAGGTCTGAGCTAGGTGGGCATACTCAAGATCAGGCGATGCTGGTGTTTCTGAACCAGTCGGGAGCCATTTTGGGAATCACAAGGCTTTATCACTGTAAAGGTTTGCCGACTCCATTCTGAGTTGTTAGCTGACTAAATCATCAGTAAAAATATCTGTCCAGGAATTACTGGCAAATAAACCACCTAAAGAGTATTTAATGTCTAATTAGTAATTTTTTGTCTTTAGGATGTTTGTTTAATTTGATGAAGATGTTAAATATTTCATTTTTGGGAATAGCAGCATGCTTATAATTTTCATTCCAACAAGAATGCAGTGACAGAGTAGGAAGAGATAAATACTGGGTTCTTTGTGTGTTATTTCCTCTCAAACACAAGGCCAGTCAGTATTCAGGTAGAGCAAATGCATTTCCTGTCTGCTTTTTCAAAGCGCATATTTTTAATCATCCGAGCAATGTCAGCTCAAAGCGCCGTCAGCCCCTGGATGGACCAATCTGTAATTCAGAAACAGGGGTTGGAGTATGTTTCAAGGGCTTTGTATTCTTATTCTGTGGCAGAAGTTGTAAGCAGGAAATAATCTAGTTGCCAGGAAATAATACTGCATACTGGGTGCCAGAATCAGTGGCCAATGTGAAAACACAACACTCATTTACAGAGTACTTCCTTTCCAAAATTTCTCATCCATGGAGGCAAATACCGAGAAGGGGAACAGGAATAGCCTTTTGGGAGGAGGGTTTGGGGTGTAGGCAGCATGCTCCCTAAAGGGATCCTCAGAGACACAGAGGTCGTCATTGGGTAGAGAATGTAGGCCGCCAAAATAGCATTGTAACATTGAGAAATATCTAAGTGCACTGCAAATAACACATCATTACATCTATCTAAAATAAACACCTCATTCTATCTGTTTCTTTTCTTACTATTTTCTCTACTAACAATATACCTTCATTTAGTTTCATCTTTCATGCATTTCTTTAGTATCAGTATTTTAAAAAGAATGCACTCGTTCAAACCTCTTCAGATCTCTCTGTATTCACTTAATACTTCTAAGTCTATTCCTAAGAGTTTTTGATAGCCAAATAATTTTAGGGCAAATTCATTCACCCATTGAAAACCAACATAGGCTGTACCTCCTTTATGTGTGGAAATTTTTTTTAACTAGTGAGGAAGAGACAGTATAAGTAAAAAACGTTTTATCTTCATGAGCGAACCAACATGCGGAGACCAGTCTTCTTCCAAGCCCACCACTCTAGCTCTGCGTATGACAGAAAGGTTCTGAAAAGAAATGCGTTTTCTACCTGCTTGCTTTGGCTAACCTTGGAGCAGGATGGAGAGGGCGCCGGCAGCTTCAGCCTGAGTCCTCACGAAACTGGTTCTCTCCAGGGCCAAGCAGGTGTGTACCGCAGGCCGGACCCTGTGGCTGCACCTGGGGGCGGAGTGGTCAGTCACAGCGCCTGTGCCGGCCCTCAGGCCGTGAGACAAGCGCGCCAGGCTCCGACCCCTGGGTGGACGGGCCCCTTCGAAATCTGAGGCAATGGCAGGTTCCCAGGACCCGGTGCTGTCCCGGACACCCTGAAGCTTGTTGGGGAGAGAAATGGATATTCCCAGACGGGCCATGTTGAAATAAAACGGAAGCCTCTCAAAACTCGGGCTCTGTGAGACTGTAGGACCTGAGCCCCCTTTGTGAACCTGCCCCTGTGCGTTGGCTACGAAGGGGTAAACTAGAGAGCTCAGGTTTTCCGGCCTTCGGGCCTTCCCCTTATGCGCCTGGACTTCGCCCCACAAGCTCATCAGCTCACGAGGGAGCCGGGGGGTGCTCGAAGTCCTTGAGGCCTGACCTGCTCGGCTCTCACCCTTCCTGTGCCAGCTCCAGGGCCCCCACCTGGTGTCCCTTCCAGGTCCCCAGGAGACATCTGAGAGATGGAGCATATGACAGTGGAGGAGCAGAGTCCCCCGCAGAATCCTCTGTCGTGGCCTGTGTGGCCTGTCCTGAACTCTGTGCAAGCAGGTCATGAAAAACATGGCTAAAAGTCAGACATTACAGTCTTAAAAGTCAGTAATCTTGAGGAGCCAAAATACCCACTGTGGAGGGCGACAGGCTGCTGAAGACGGGGGTTGGATACTCCTGTCCTGGAGAAATAGCAACATGTGTCTATGCGAGAGCTTGTGTACAAATGTTCCTAGCAACAGAGTGCAAACGGCCCTAATATCCACGAACAGATAGCTGGATCATCCAATGTAATCCCCACACAATAAAAAAAAAAATAGAGGTATTGATACATGTGCCACTGGGGGTAAACCTCAACATGCTATATTAACTAAAGAAGGCAGTCCATAAAATGCTACACATTACATAATTTTCTTCATTTGAAAGATTCCATCCAGGCCCATCCAGCTCTGGATGCACTAACAACACTCAGCTGAGCTTGAAGTGGGACCCTGCGAAGGTAGGTATTGCTTGCCCCGCGCGGATGCGAAACACAGGCGCTTCCCAGAGGGCCACCGAAGGGATTTTCCCTGCTTTGCTGCCAGGTACAATCATTCCCCAATTTTTTTGTGCATTTTAAGCTTCTCGACGTTTTTGCTTCTCAAGGTGAAACGTGAATACAGCAGCCTGCTATTGGTCAGGATGTTTGCAGCTGAGCTTGCTTAACTGACTCCTAACTGAAGATCGGGTTGGTCAGTCAAAAATGATGTTTATTTAGCTAAAGCAACATAGAGAGGCATCACTTTGCATCAGGTCGGTATTAATTCTCATGCTGTCTTTAAGTGACATCTTACTTTGTGAACGCACAGGAATCTCTAGATTCGTCCACATTTCAGGATAAACTTGCCTGAAGCAAAGTCTTCTATGTCCTGCCATAAAATATGGCTTAGATGACATATGCTGTCTGCAGCTTGGTTCCCCTAGACATCTTGAACTGCTTCAAAACACTTGAAGTTAATGTACCAAATTCCCCTTTTGGAATTACTTTGCCCTTGATTTTTTACAACCTTATGTATGTTAACAGAAATTTAACTCACATGTTCATGACTCTTTTACACTTGAAATCATCAAAAAGTCAGTCTTTTAGGGTGATTTGATAACTAAGAAAGCTCTCTAGTCTTTCTGATATTTTAGAACTATTTAAAAAAGGAATCAGGAAGTTTTATTTCCCAAGTTTAAGCTGCCATTCTGAGGGTTTTTCCCTCAACGTGCTCTAAGTTTTTCCAGAGAAATCTTCTTTGTAGTAGGTACAGGAACAAACGAGGTGGCGGACATGTACACTAAAGTGCTAAGGTTTTCTATAAGACACAGAGTACGTGTGATTCTGATCAGAGTTTATAGCGCTTTTGAGTCTATATGTCTGTTCATGCTAATGAAAAGTTCAGAAAATGTGAATTTTCTTGAATGTGGAAGTTGTTACCTGTCTAGTTTTATGTTTCCGTGTTTGAATGCATGTCTACCTAGTATTATTCAGTGCTTTATTTGAAAAGTGCTCTGTAATCCTTTTAAACTTCGTTTTTACACTCAGTGTAAATTTACTTTTTCTCATGAGGTGTCAAAAATTGCTGCACGCTTTTATATAGCACTGATTCCATTAAAGTGGTTTTTCCGGTATATTTATTCACAGCAGGTAAAATCACTGGTAATAGTATAGGAAAGTACAGTTAAATATAAATAATTATATGTTTGGAAATAATGCTTCCGGAAAGGTTTCCTTTGAAATTGGTGAATTGGTAAATTGGTTTAGTTCCTGATTCATCAATTTAAAAGGGTTTCAGAGACCGAATCACGGACTTTCCTCTCTTCACTTTTCCCAAATGAAACACTTCGCGGGATTCTCGCCTCCCCTGACCCAGATGGATTCCTGGGTGTCAGTCCAGCATCATGTGTCACCCAAGATCAGTTACCCTTTCTGAGGTTACTTGATCTGACAATTAGTGCCCTGCTTTTGTCCGTTTTTTCAGTAGATCATGTATACATCAGCCGGTAACACAAAAATATTCTTACGAAGTCTTCTCTCAAGTATTTTCCTGGTGAATAACTCTCAACAATTTATAGACCTTTTGAATGAATGTTTACCTTCATGTATGAACTTATTTATGTAAGTTCCTTGTGGGAAAAAAAAGCAAATGGACTTTTTTCTTTATATAATTGAAGCACAAATTGTACATTTACATTTAGACTGTGATTAGGCTACACTAAATTGAAATCAGTCTCATTTTTATGTGGCGTGTGTCTTCTCTGAACTGCCTTCAGTGATGCACTCATTAATGGAAAGAAGTTTCACTACTTGAAAATTATCAATATATACAACAGGCAGCCAGTTAACCTTTGACCTTATCTCTGCATGACTAGAAAACATCACGGTTGCTTCTGAAAAGTACATGAAAACATCAGACCCTCAGTGACAATCAAATTGGTCTCAACCCTAAACTATTAAATCCCTTTTTAATATGCTAAAATCTGATTTTAGAAATGCCCAGAATTTTGAAGCTGGTCTTTGCAGATACCATAGTTCCACACATGTTTTCTTTACTTGTTAAAGAATAAGAGCAAGTTCATTACATTTAAATACAAAGTCTTTGGGATATAGTAGGAAACTTCAAGAAAACGAATATTTTCAGAGTTAAGCTACTCAGATGCAGATTTGTTCATCATTTTACCCCACAGTGACACAGTGGGTGCTTGTACAGTTTTCCTGTGCTGTTTTTCTCTTGTTTTTGATTGTTTGTTTGTTTCTTTTTTTGAGACAGGGTCTCACTTGGTAGTTCAGGCTGGTGGTGAACTCACTAGGTAGCCCAGGCAAGCCTTGAACTGTGCAATCTTCCTGCTTCTGCCTCCTGAGTGCTGAGATTACAGATGTGAACCACCATACCCGGCACTGTGGTGTGTGGTACTGATTGCTGGTGGGTGTGAGTCACCACCCTGGTATTGCTGTATGTGGTTACCAGGGATCGAACCAGGGACCTTGCTCTTGCTCCAGGGACCTTGCTCTTGCTAGGGAGATGCTGGAACCACCGAGCTAAATCTCCGGCCCTTTCCTATGCTGTTTTTGTAGCATGAAGACCATGAGCTCTTAGTCACCATCCTCTTGTGAGTCAAGTTTGAATAACTCGATCATTGGCTGCTTTCTCTTCCTGAATAGCTCACAGTGTGAATTCTCAGTAATGTTGGGAAGGCTCTCAGACCCTGTTGACGGGGCATGTGGCCTCTGGGGAATCCTCTTCTCCATGTGCTGTTCATGTAAGTTTAATATCTAGCGATGTTCCAGTAGTTCTTCTAAGGACCCAGCACTGCTTGTATGCAATGGAGTTTAAAAGATTGCAATGGATAGTTTCTACTGTACTTTATTTGTCTGGATTTGGTAAAGCCAATATCATCTTTAAAACTGTATTTTGAAACTTTTGCATGAATCTCAATAGGAAGAGGTTTGACATTGAGGAAGCAGGCTGCATTTTTTAAGTGGAAAAGAGTTTTTAAGTTTATTTCATCCAAGAGTGGAATTGTGGTCATTATCCACCCAGGACAGATGGACACACAGACAAAGGCAAAGCCAGAGCCTGAGGTTACTTTACCATCAGGGGCTCACTGAGGCCATTATTATTTCCTTATACTCCAAATGCTGTTAATAATATCCTTTGTGTATATCATAACATGGATAGGAGTGAAATGCATGTCTATTTTTGAGGCAACGATCATTTTTTGTGACTCTCTAACTATAAAGTTTACATACTGTTAACCAGCTGAACTTCTAATATGTAAAGAGAAAATAATGCTTGCTTGCTTTATAACAGTAAGCGTTTATAAATGAAAATTGCACATTTTTATTTCAAGTGTTATCCCACATAGAAGTACTTTACAAGTGTTCTTATCATACAACTACATACAATTTATGAAGTCTCGAACCTTTCGTTATGTTGTTTTCTTAGGTCTGGTTTTAAATCAAAAGATTTTTAAAATTCTTTTACGCAATTGGAATATTGGTAGAATATTAAAAGCAAGAATAATGCCATTATTTCCTAAATGTATTTATGTACAGATGCAGAAGCTTATCTAATCATGAATTCTTAGAGTACTTCGTGAAAATAAGCTTTTCCACACCGGCAGCTTGGCCTAGGGACACCCTGCCTGCACAGGTGGGTGCATATTTTCAGGAGGTGATTTTCCAGCGTGTAAGCCATCTGCTGGCAGGCATGTTTGCGGGGACAGGAGCATGTATGCTGTTTCAGGCCCTCTTTGGAGTCCTCTTTTTGCTTTACTGTTTTAATTATGAAATCAGATTTTCATTGTGACCGTTATGTGGCATTTGTATGTGAAAAAAAAATCCTGAAATATTCACATGGATTTCAGTCGCAGGGTACCTTTGAAGTGATGAATCTGAGGTGAACTGCGAGTGTCCCTAAGTGTTGTAGGGACAGGTCTGTGCCTCACAGTGGCACTGGAACTCAGAGAGGCATCTCAGTAACCGGCTATTATGTGATGAGTAAACAAGTTTAATTGTGTTATTCACCTCATTGACTTTAATGAGTCAGTAATAGATGTAATAGGCACCTCAGGACCAGATGGCACAGGCTGGAAAGTCCCCTTGAAATACCATTTTTTTCATCTCAAGTGTCTGATAAATATGTTAAGTTCCTGTGTGATGGCGATTGTTAAGATTTCTCAGCAGCTGGCTAGTTACTCTACACGGCAGGGGCCAGGGGTGCTGTTGATTGCTGAATGTCTCAGTTTTATTATTGCAGAGATAGTGAGAGTGGAGGGCATTTTCCTGAAATGTAACACAATAGCATAATTGAATTCTATAAAATTCATATATTCATTAAAACACTCAGAGGGAATTCCTCCAGAAGGGCTCATGTCGTCCAGGATACTGTAACTCGCACACATGGTATAATCTGATGTGATTTATACAGATAGTACCATGTACTGAAGACGGATCCTTGCAACTAGTAGCAGTGGATTTTCTGTTAGCCTTTTTTTTCTGCATTCTGCCTTTAGAGCAGTAATTATATCTGTTTCTCTCTTCAGATATTTAACAATATTCTTTTAAAAATAGTATGCACTTCCCACTTAGTGTTATATCTGAAAACCCATTCTCTAGTGAACATTCAACTATTGTTTTGTACATTATTATGTCCTAAATAAATAAACCATCTTGCCAATATAATACCATGTCAAAAGAGTTCCCATTTTTTGTGAAAATTTTGTGACTCAAAATATAATAATCTATATTCAAGAATTTATGCCTCATTGAGTCATATTCCTTAAATGAGACCATGCTAGTCAACTTAACTTTATCATAGAAATTTAGGCTTTCTAAATGTGTGTTTAATATTTCAAATCTTGTGGTATCTTGCAGTGTATCTGCTGTATTGCATAGCAGGGGCAAAGCTTGTTTTATGGTCCACAAAAGACAGTGCATCTGAGGATTTTACACATGAGAATTGGATACTTTTCCATCACTTGATGTCTGTGATGGGAGAGAAACCTTTATTTTCTTAGTTTTGGTAGATGGAAGATATTCATCCTAACAAGGGAGAAAAGACTCTCCTCCTTCATTATCAACCATTTGCTAATATGTCACGAGTCTAACTTCTGGAAATGGTAAGTTAGTAATTTATAAGATTTTATCCTGTTGAAAAGATAAAGATGTGAAAACCCTAGCAGTATTTCTCTGCATCTTTCCCTTGGTTTTTCTGTTTCTCTATCTGTTACTTAGTCTTTCTGTGTGTCTGACTCTGTCTTCTCTTCTCTCCCTCTGTCTCTCTCCCTCTCTGTTTCCTGCAAGAGTGTCTTGGACAACATTCCCTGCTCCACTACCACTGAATATGGATCTCACACCGTCGAGAAACACTTGATGTGTGCCGAGCACCGTAAGGGAGAAGGGAAGTTCTGGATGGCCCTTGGTGTCCCGGGACAAATGCATACAGTGTTGTGCTAGAAACCCCAGACAGAGCCAGAGTGCTAGAAAAGTAAGTGAGTAGGAAAATACTTGTTTAAATGTTTTATCAGATGATCATGAGTTAAGACTATCCACAAAATCTACACCGTTTTGAAGTGTAACAATATTGCTAATCATACTATCAATGAAAAAATGAAGTGAGTTTGAAGATGCAAACAGGCTGGAATATATTTGTAAAAAATAACATCCCATGCAATAGAATTAATTTTTAACACCCAGGAAAGAATCAATTTGACTGAAAATGTTCTATCATCTTTATACAAGTGTTTATAAATACATTTGAAATAAACTACTCAAAGTCAGTGATATAATATGTAGATAATTAATAGTCTAATGTTATTTGACCTATTTTCATGTAGTTTCACATTGTCGAGAACCATGCATAACAGCTGAATCTCTCTGCACATAATTTATCAAGGTATATTAAAAGTTAAGTTATGGGTTTATTAAAGCAAAACATATAAAATTAAACTCTCCAGTTTCCAAGCATACGGATGGATGAAGTTTCCTGTGTACCCCACACTGAAGATCCGAACCTCCCATCACTCCAAAGCTTGCTGTGCCCCCTGTAGTCAGTCTCTTACACCATCTCTTGCCAGGAATCACTGATTTACTTTCTGTCCCTATAATTCTGCTATGTCCAGAATTTCATTTCATAGCAAACATGGGCAATGAAAGTAAACTTCATGTAGATGATTAGTCTCCTTCAGTCTGTGCTCTCAACATAAACACTTTGTATCATGTGTCAATATTTTTTTTCTTTTCTATTTGTTATTTCTACATGAATGTATATTCAAAATTTGTTTGTGCCTTTTCTGGGTAAAAGTGTTGTTCTTATTTTTGCTTTTTTAAAAATGTGGGAATATTATGAATGAAGCTACAGAAAAATGGGGACCCAAATCTTTGTGGACATATGTTTTCATTTTGGCTGAGCAAAGAGCTAGAAATCAGATTGTTTGTTGACACGACAACTATGCTTAACTTAGTCAGAAAGTGAAACTGTTGTCTGAAGTGGCTTTCCCTTATGCAGTGCCAGGACCATCATTAGAGGTAACCTGGGGTTTTCTTTTGCTTTTTTGAGTCTTATTGGAATCGTCAGAGAGATCAGTAATGTTCCATTCTTATTTCCTCCGTTTTGAGAATTCTTATGTCCTGCAATGAAAGCAAGATTAAATAGTGATAAAAGAACCATGCCTGTTATTATTTTCAAGAAATTTAAAGTTGTTTTTAGTTAAAGATGTCACCCACCATATATCCCAGCAACCCTGATTCCAGGCCACCTCAGATCAGCCACCTGTGTGGAGCCCCACCCGTGACCACATGAGTCTGTGGGAGATATCTAGACACAAACCATAACAGGCAGACAGTGTCAAGTTTATTGTAATTGGAAAACCCCCATCTCTGACACTATGATACAGATTGTCCTGTGCACTCATAGCACAGGATCCCAAGGGTCACATATCCAGGGTGCGTTCTCATGCAAATCTACCTAGCACAAGTTCACTCCTGATGGGGTTATTCATAATAGCCAAACTCTGACTAGAAAACAAAGTGCCTCAGGAGTAGAATGAGTGAGTAGCCAGGGTGGTTAATTAGGTGGAAGGAGAAGCAGCAATTGGAGATATGGAGACGTGAATGCTGGCTACACGGAAGGGCGCGGGAACAGCTCACGACCATAACGTTACTCAGAGGGCAAAGGAATCCCTACCTGATTTTCCCACTGAGAGGACTAAACGCTTGACCAGGGCCACCTGCAGTGACATGCCCTGCATGCTGGAAACTCCCGGGACCGGACAGAGAAGACCCTTCATGGCTGGGGTAATACAGCAGGCTCTGATCGCATGGGCGAAGCTGGGCTTTGGGGCCTGAAGTGATAAGCCTCCAAATATATTCAGCTGTTGACAGGTGATCTAGCTGCATACTTATGTCTTGTATTTTTACATTTTCTGTTTTATGCATTTAAAAAATAAAACACAAATGCTGGACGTGGTGGCTCACGCCTGTAATCCCAGCACTCGGGAGGCAGAGACAGGAGGATTGCTGAGTTCGCGGCGGCTTGCCTGGGCACCATAGTGAGCTCAGGGCCAGCCTGAACTACAAAGCGAGACTCTGTCTCAAAAATTTAAAAAATTAAAAAAAAATAAAACACAGACAATAAGAGTCAGACTGCAGTGCTCTATAATTATAATTGATCATGGGCATTTATGCGTATTTCTCTTTCAAGAGGTAGGATATTTACTGCAACCTCCTAAATATTGAATACATGGCTTTTCTTTTCTTTTCTTTTCTTTTTTCCTTCAGTACCGTGATACTACCCTACCCTCTGGATTTTTTTTTTTTTTGTGGTACCAGGGTTCAAACTCCAGCCCTTGTGCCTTTAAGGTTGGCGTGGTATCACTTGAGCTAAATCCCCAGCCCTACCCTCTGGATATTTATGATTTAATTTATGAATGAAGACATTCATGGAGAGCACTAAGGTTGCACTTTGTAGGCCTGCACTAACAATCCTTTCTCCACCTCTTTGCAGTTCTCTTCTGTTTCTTCAAAGACCCAGCATAGCTAGATTTCTTTACTTTCCAGGGTGGGTACAGACTGAGACCCACCTTTCTCCTTTCCCTGGATACGCTCTTCTCTCAAAGAGGTAGCTAAGACACGTGACGCTAGCTGATTGGCTGGGGGAACAAAGACACTGGCTACATTTTGT
>PVIC010055895.1:0-11097 GCA_004025085.1 Thryonomys swinderianus
AAAAAAAAAAAAAAAAAAAAAAAAAAAAAAAGACTGTTAGACATAAATAAATAAATAAATAAATAAATAAATAAATAAATAAATAAATAAATATATATATACCTCTTAAGCCTCCACATGTCTTCATCCCCTATAAAACTCTAGACCTATGGTCAGTACTCCTTAACATAGTGTGGCAATCCCCATGTCCCTTCCAATATGACCATGTTGAATAAATTCCTTTCCTGCTTCCTCACCACTTGTCTTTCTTGCTAGACTTGCAATTTAGTGGATACTTGGTCTACTGGGAACTCAAGAATTAAGTCTCTTTCTTGGGATTCTTAATAATTATATTCAATCTCACATGGAACATTTAGCAAGATAAGCATCAGTCTGGCTCATAAAACATACTTTATATAATGTAAATGACTCTCTGCACTGATTTCCACAGTGGTTCTGCAGCCATTCTTTGTGGAGTGAGATGGAATCTCAGTGTTGCTTTCATTTGAATCTCTCGAATGACCATTTACTTTGAGTATTTCTTCATATGCTTCTTTATTGCTTTGATTTCTTCATCTGAGAAGTTTCTGATAATTTCAGGTACCCATTTTGAATTTTTTTTTAAATTTGGGAGCTCTAATTTTTAAAAGTTGTTTATATATTCTAGATAATAGTTCTTGATTCTGAGGAACAGCTGATAAAAAAAATTTCCCACATTGTAGATTATCTTTTCACTCTGTTTGTGGTTACTCTTGCTGTTCAGAAGCTTTTTAATAAGATAAGATCATTATTGCTGATTCTATTTTCTGCTAGTTCCCATGTTACTCAGGTTATGTTCATGAAGTTTTTCCTATGCCCATATCTCCAAGAGTTCTACCTATCCTGTCATGAAGTACATTTAGTTTCTGTTTGAACATTTAGATCTTTAACCCACTTCCATTTCAGTTTAGTACATGGTGAATAGTGTAGGTTTAGTTTTAATCTTTGGCATGTTGAAATTCAGTTTTTCCAGCACCATTTGTTAAAGAGGCTATCTTTCCTCCACTGAAGGTATTTAGCTCCTTTGTCAAAGATAAGTTGGCTTAGTATGTCTGAAATTATTTCTGCATCTTCGAGTTGGTTTTGTTGGTCCTCAGGTCTGTTTTTTTTTTGCCAGTAATATGCTGTTTTTATCACAGAGGCTTTGTAGTATAATTTGAAGTTGTGGATTGTGATACCCCCTGCCATATCTTTGTTGCCTAGAATTGCCAAAACTAGGATTACTGATCCTACTTGACCCTGCTACTTCCCTAGTGAGTATATTCATGAAAGAGTTAAAAACATCATACCACAGCAGCATATGTTAACCCATATTTAGAATACCATAGTTTGCCATAACTAAATCTTGGAAACTAAATGTCCAGCTACTTGACACCATATAAAGAAGATGTGTTTTTTAAGTAAAATGGAATATTAATGACTCATAAAAATGGTAAATTAAAGACATTTATAGCTAAATTGATCCACATTGAAGTCATGCTCATAAATGAAATAAATAGGACACAAATGTATAAATACTGTATCATTTCTCTAGTGTGAAAAACTAAAAGTGTGAATGGGTCCAAACTACATGGCAGGCATTTTGAAATACAAAGAAAATGTTCAAAGGGAAAGGGGAACTGGTGGGGTAGGGGAAAGGAAGAAAAGAAATGTAAATTTTGTTTGCAAAAAGGAAAAAAAAAACAGAAACAAACAGGTATAGATGAGGTGGGCAGAGTTGAAAGGAGGATAGGGAAATGGAAAAAATAAAAATCAAGATAGAGCACATGCAGGTACAAATTCTCATTGATGAATGTGGTCTTGATGTATACCTAAAATGTACCAATAAACACAATTTATTAAAAATAAAATGCTTGAGCCTTCCCACAAAAAGTAAGATATAAAATATTAGTAATCATATAAAACATACTCTAAGGTCAAAATAGAACTGATAAAAGTCAATAATCCAAACAACAGTGTAAAAGTCCCAGAATAATTGAAGACTAAACAAATACTTGTAATTAACTCACATGTAAAAGATGCCTTAAAAGAAAATTTAAAATATTCTGATAATGTCACAAATTTATTAATGTGGAAAAGAGAAATTGCAGGAGTGGGATTACCCAATCCTTTAATATTATCCACAAATTTATATATCCTTTTTGCTATAGGGAAGGAGTAGAATAGACATGTAGCATATGCTGAGGCCTTTTAAATTCCTATTAGGGAAATTAATGATACTGCAGACAGTCTTCTTGGATTTTTAAAGAACTCAAGTGACTATCTTATAATGAAAGTCCATCCAGGTTTTGGATACCATTCTTGGCTTTCTTTTCTATGACAGACAATGAGATTTCAGGTTGGAAATATGAAAAGACTGGGTATTCTTTTGCAATCTGGTCTTAGTAGGGTGAAGAAGAATTATAGAAAATCTTTCCCTTTTTATTAAATTGCTCAGCATGGCAAAAACACCATATATAGTTTCTTGAGCCCCAATAGAAAGAAATGAATATGAAAATATATCATATCAAATTTTACAAGACACAGCAAAACCAATACTTAGAGAGATCTGCATAACATTGATTAAATATATTAGAAAAGAAGAAATACTTAAAAGGAATGATCTAAACTTCCTCCTTATGAAGTTAGAGAATGAGTTTAAATTAAAACCAAATTAAGCAGAAGATAAGCATTAAAAAATAGAGCAGAACTAAGTGAAGCTGAAAATAAGTGATCAAGAGTGAAAATCAGTGAAACTAAAAACTGATTCTTTGGAAAGGTCAATAAAACTGATAAATCTCTAGCTAGTTTTCCAAGCAAAAATTAGTGGAGGTGAAAATTACTAAGTGAAAGGAGGGTCATCACTACTGATTCTATAAGCATCAAAAGGATGACAAGGAAATATAAATAGTTCTATGCCCAGAAATTTGATTAAATTGCATGATGAAATTTGATTAAATTGCAGGATGAAATGGACTTATTCCTTAAAAGACACAAACTAACAAAACTCACAAGAGAAGAAATAGATAACATGAGCATGTTTAAAAATAATTGTACCCATCTTCAGCAACCTTTCAAAACAGAAATTTCCATGCTTAGCTGTTTCCAGTAGTAGATACTACCACATATTTGGGAAGAAAAAGTACACGTTCTATATAATTTTTTCAGAAAATAGAAGTGAGGGAAGACACCCTGATTTATTTTCAGAAGTCATAATTATCAAAGCAAGATGAATTTACAACAAGAAAGAAAAACTAGCTGGGCTTGGTGGCTCAAGCCTGTAATCCCAGGACTCATGAGGCAGAGGCAGGAGGATTGCTGAGTTCAAGGCTTGCCTAAGCTACATAGTGAGCTTAGGGCCAGCCTGAACTCCAGCGAGACCCTGTCTCAAAAAAAAAAACAAAACAAAACAAAAAAAAAAACTAATTCAGAAACATCCTCCCTCACAAACGTAATCAAACCAACCATGAAAGTACTAACTAATGCAGTAAGAGAAGTAAATAAAAGTTGCATAGATTTGGAAAGAAGAAGAAAAAGCTTGATCCCAAATGAAGACTGTTTAGATGGAAAATATGAACAGCAAAGATATCCTTCAATAAATGATTTTAAGAATTCAAGATACAAAGTTAATATTCAATTATAATAGGTTTCCTATGTAACAGTAATGCGCTAAAATCAAAAATTAAAATATAGCACCATTGACATTCTCATCAACAAATTATATACTTAACTGTAAATCTAACAAAATATAAATGACACTTATAGGAGGAAAACTACAAATGAAAGAAATAAAAGAAAAATCGACATATGGGTGGTACTATGAGGTTGAACTTTTTTTTCATGTAGTACTGAGAATTGAACCCAAGGTCTTCACACTGAGCTAAATTCCTGGTCCATGTTCTTTTATTTAAAACCGTATCTTACTAAGGCACTGATTTAATCACTCTGGGCTCAAACTTGCAATTCTCCAGTTTTAATCTCCCAGAGTGC
This sequence comes from Thryonomys swinderianus, assembly GCA_004025085.1. Taxonomy (NCBI): domain Eukaryota; kingdom Metazoa; phylum Chordata; class Mammalia; order Rodentia; family Thryonomyidae; genus Thryonomys; species Thryonomys swinderianus. Next base: position 3,988 of record PVIC010055895.1, read on the forward strand.
TGGAATTACAGGCTTATGCCACCATACCCAATTTAGGTTGTACTTTTAAGAAGCAATTAGGTCATGAGAGCACAGCTCTGAGGAGTGGATTAAATTCATTACTAAGGAAGTTAATGAGTCACTCGGAGAGTGGCAAGTTTTTTTTTATTAAAAAAAGCTCTCCTTTTCTCTTGCTCCTTCCCTCCTGCTCTTTTATATAAGCTTTCCCCACATGGTGCCCTGTGCCACATGACACAGCAGAAAAACTCTCCAGTACTAGACCTTGCCACCTCTAAAACTGTGAAACATAAATGTTGAGTTTTGTTTTGTTTTTGTTTTTATTTTTTTATTTTTTATTTTTTATTTTTTTTTTTGTTTTTGAGACAGGGTATCTCTTTGTAGTTCAGGCTGGCTCTGAGCTCACTATGTAGCCCAGGCAAGCCTCGAACTCAGCCATCCTCCTGTCTCTGCCTCCCGAGTGCTGGGATTACAGGCTTGAGCCATCGCGCCCGGCACTGTGGTATGTGGTATTGATTGTTGGTGGGTGTGAGTCTCCACAGCCAGCATTGTGATGTGGTTACTGGGGATCGAACTCAGGACCTTGTGCTTGCGAGGCAGGCACCGGAACCACTGAGCTAACCCTCTGGCCCAAATGTTGAGTTTTTAGAAATTATCCAGTCTGTGGTTTCTTGTTGTAGTGACATAAAACAAGCTAAGAGAAACATGATGGAAGAGAGTGTCAGGAACTGCGGATGACTTACTAGGACTTAGGACTTACTCACTTGGATTTACAGATGTTTGCTCTGCCCTACAGGATCAACTACTGGGATTACTGTGGACATTTGCCCCACTCAGCTGGATTTTAAATGGCAAGAATTACTGCACTAGGATTACTGGTCTTAAGACTCACTGGGACGTTCTTGTATTTAAGGAAGTCTGCCCTGCCCTATGGGATCTCCACCTACAGGGATCATTGTGGATAACCTCCCTGTTTTATGCATGCCAGGATTTTGGATGTGAAGGTTTGGGACCGCCCTGTTTTTTGCATGCTAGGATTATGTGTGTGAAGGCTTGGTACCAAATAAAGGTGCAGTGAGATCAGGGATTGGACCCTGTCTGCATGGGTGGTATTTAGCTTTTGGTGCAGCTTCTCAGAATAGCAAGATTGGAGCCAGTGCTCAGCCCTTTCTACAAGGTTCCAATTTTGTAGCTTGTTGTTTGTTTACACTTTTACTGTGGGACTCACAGGAGACTGGAGTTTGCCATGAGCGTTCTGGCTGCAACCTCTTTCCTTATTTCCCACAGAAAGAACTAATGATTCATGTGGACTAGGAATGAAATGCAAGGCATGTATGGACTTTAGGCAAGAAAACATAGAAACAAAGAGTAAAGGAGGAAAGAATAAAAGGAAAGATGAGAAAGGAAGGCATTGACATAGTCCTTTCTGTACTACTATAATACAATATCACAGGCCAGACAATCCCTAATAAATAGTTGGATTGGCCTGTGATTCTAGAGGTTGCAAAACCCTTCACTAAAGGGTTGACAGCTTGTAAGGGCCTAGATGTGTCATCCCATGGATAAGGGACCAAAAAAGGGTAAGAGAGAAGAAAATGAGTCCCTCTTTCTTTTAAAAGATCCCACTCCCTGAATAAAGAAGGTATGGTTTGGCTTTCTGGTTTTTTAATAAAATGGAATATTACGCAGCCATAAAGAAAATTACTGTGAGAAATCTGTAGCTAAATGAATCCATCGTGAGGCTATAATCATAAGTGAATTAAATAGGACATATATGTGTAAATAACAGATTGTCCCTCTAATGTGAAAAACTAAAGGAGTAAATGAGAACTAAAATGTATAACAGAGATAGTGAAGTAGTAAGGAAGTGTTCAAAGGGCAAAGAAAACTAGGGAGGGGGCAGGGGAAAGCAAGGAAGTGAAAAACGTTTTGAATATAAGAAGAAAAAAGAAACAAAGCTTTTGTATATGAGGGAGTGTGCAGGGGTTGAAAGGAGAGCAGGGGAAAGGGAAAAATAAGAATCAATCTGTATCACTGTATAGGTACAAATTCTCAGTTATAAATGTGGTCATATGGTTTACCTGAAACACACAAATAAACTCGATTATCAAAAAGAGAAAAAGAACTCACTCCTGTGGCAATAGAATTAATCCATTCATTTTCCTTCATAGGGCTCACCTTTCATAGACCTTTCCTCTTGGCCCTGCTGCATTATACATTGTTTTAAATTTTAATCTATTAAGTTTCTTGGGGGGGCATTTTGAAATCATGTCAGGTTATGAAGAAAAACATATGCACATTGAAAGACTGTATACATTTATAATGTCAGTTTATTTAACACATAAACATACACATATACAAGTGTGTGTAGGTATATGTGGTTTTAGCAAGAGAAAAGAGATACTGGGAGTAAAAATGATGGATCAAGAAGTAATTAAAAGATAAATGGAAAAATGACATCTACAAGGTTATCCACCTAGAATATACAAGAGCTACTATAATATTATAGGAGAAATTATTTAAAATAACATAATTGGGTTATGTGACAGGTTATACAACTTCTTAATTCATACATTCTTATATTCACTGAAAATGTATTAAAACTTATGATATATGAGACAGAAAATTCAAAAAGCATTTTTCCTATATAGGAAGGTAAAATAAAAGATACAACAAAGTGATCGTTATATGCCAGGATTCTACTTTACTAAATGTAAAAATTATAATATCATGTAGTTGAAGCACAAATTTGAGGGCATATTTTTCTACCAAAGACTCTACAATTTCAAATTATGCTCATTATTTCACATTTCTTTAAGATGCAGCTGTAAGAACAGCAAATGAATGAGACTGAAGGAAATAAGTCACTCCAAGAGAACCAAGGCTGTGCTATTGGTCCAGAACCATGGCCACTAGAGTTCTGCCATTGTTGAGCACCTTGCTCCACTAAATCCCCTAGACTATGAGAGATGTGCATCTCTAGAAATGTGTCTCACAATGGCACACACCAGGATGACACAGTCAAGTTCTGTGTAATTGAAAAAGTCCAAGCTTTGACTTGGACTTTGATCTACAGTTCTCAGGAGACCTCCTATAGAGACTTCGCAAATAAGCAACTCTGACTCTTCCCAACTAAGAGTCTTTCTTCCTAATGGCTTATGCCAGAACCAGTACATTCAGTTCATAGGAACTCTGTGATTTCCTTATCTTAATTATCAGAAAAATAAAAGGTCATCAAAAACATTTTGAATGTATTGGAATTTCTATAATATTGAATGTAATATATGTGTAAATATTATTTTAAACACCTAAATATAGGCTTTCAGGACAAGCCATATTTTTATACAAACTTCAAAAAATTGAGAGCTGAATGTCTCCTTTAAAAATCTTTATGTGATTCTGTTCTTGGCAGCAGAGGACTGAGGGATGCCCACTGGCCCACTGCACCCTGGAGCAGAGTGGACTCAGATACCGGATGCCATTCCATTCCCAGGGGTGGAGGACTGAGGCCTGCCCACCGGCCCACTGCACCCCGGAGCAGCACGATGCGGCTACCGGGCACCATTCCATTCATGGGGGCGGGGAGTGAGGCCTGCACACCTGGCCACTGCAACAGGGAGTGGCATGGACTTGGCTAGTGGGCGCCATTCTGTTCTCAGAGACAGTGGCGGAGGACTGAGGCCTGGCCACTGGCCCACTGCACCATGGAGCTGTGCAGTAAAGAGTCAGGTACAGACCCTGGGTGCCATCACCATCATGGAGAATTGAGGCCCACCGGCCAGGCCCAACCCCATGCAGAAGCTGCATTGTGAGGACCCAGATCTGAGATGAGCCGGAGCATTTTCCTGCATCCCTCCACACTGGAGCCTTGCTGAGAGACCAGGCAAGATTAAAAAAAAAAAAAAAAAAAAGGGGGAATCTAGCTTCTATTTTGCTATCTACTCATAGATCCCTCTATTCAACTCTTCTCCCCATACCTTCTCCTATCCTCCTGTCAGAAGCAATACCCAGAAGTAAAAGTCTCTTAGGCTGGCGTATTTCTTCTCCTATACTATTATAAGAAGGTGTGCAAAGTCTCCAATGGTCTTACAGCATACAGTTGGTACTGTTTTATATACGGCCTGTTATCCTCTATTACCTGCTAGCATATATGAGGTGCTACAGTATAGGTGTCTTCATAAGTCTGTTATCCCTATTTCACTCTCCTTTTGTCCCCCTACCTCCCTGATTCCCCAGTGACCTATTATCCCCAAAGGGTTCAGGGGAACATTTACCATCTAAATGTTCTATACACATTGCTGATTAATTCTAAATTTTGGCATATGGACATAGAGGTAATTCATGAGATCAAAGTCTTCAGAACAGAATTTAAGAAAAATTTTATTTCATTTACTGTGTTTAATACTGATATTGGCATTGATTGTATTATGGTAACAAACATGATGTGATTGTTCTGCACCAAAACCTCCCATGATGTGTAAGAACTGAGAAATCTCAAGGGTCATTACAGATTCAAGGAGGACACCCCAGGAAGGTGCCACATCCAAAGGGCCCCAGATAATAGAAAGAGACCCAAAAAATCATTGCCCTGTCATCAGGCAAAGAATAGCATTAGTAACAATGAAAGAGTAGAAGTAAGAAAATACACAAAAAAAAACAGACACAATGATCAACACCACAGGGAAATTAAGAGAAAAGAGAAATAGGGCAAACTAAAACTAAAACACAAGGACCCTTGGAGATGATAACTAAAGCAGATCTAGTAAAATAGAAGTCAGAAGTCATCTCTGAGATCAAAACAGGGATACTGCCCACAGTGAAAGACATCATTAAAGAAGAGATCAGCAAGATAATAGAATCCAAGATAGCCGAAGCAATGGAACCTTTTATTTATTTATTTATTTATTTATTTATTTATTTATTTATTTATTTATTTACTTTTTGACAGGGTCTCGCTTTGCAGTTCAGGCTGGCTCTGAGCTCACTATGTAGCCCAGCTAAGCCTCGAACTCAGCAATCCTCCTGTCTCTGCCTCCCGAGTGCTGGGATTACAGGCATGAGCCACCACACCCAGCAATAGAACCCTTTAAACAGCTTCAAGCAGAGATCCAGGGAATGATGAAGGAGAATGAAAGCTTGTGAAGTAGGGTGAATGAAGCAGAGAACCGAATCTCAGACCTAGAAAACAGCATAGCAACCAATGAGCAGGAAATATATAATCTATGGAAAAGAGCAAGGGACCATGAGAAATAAATTCAACAGCTTCTAGATCACTCAAAGAAAAATAATGTAAGACAGATTGGAGTCACTGAATAAGCAGGAGACAGCGTAAAAGACATAAAAAAGCTACGGTCACAGTGCCAGGCATGGTTGATCATGCCTGTAATCCCAGCACTCGGGAGGCAGAAGCAGGAGGATAGCTGAGTTTGAGGATTGCCTGGGCTACATAGTGAGCTCAGGGCCAACTTGGACTACAAAGCGAGACGCTGTCTCAAAAAAATAAAAAGCTATTGTCAGAGATAACAACAGAAATCTTCACAGGAAAAGAAATAGACATACAGACAAATGAGGCCTATTGGACTTCAGAATGGCATGACATAAAAATATCTACAACCAGACATAAAATTATCAAGGTTGCAGATGCACAACAGAAGAATGAAATACAGAAAGCAGTGAGAGAAAAGAAGAAAATCACCTACAAAGGGAAGCCCATTAGGATCACAGCACACTTTTCAACACAAACACTCAACACAAGGAAAGCATGGAGACAAGTATTTGAAGCATTGTAGGAAAACAACCTCCAACCTAGAGTGTTGTATCCTGCAAAACTATCTTTTAGAATAGACAGGGAAATAAAATACTTACATGATAAAGAACACATGAAAAATTTCACAAATATGAAATCTGCACTACAAAACATTCTATAGAACATCTTGGAAAAAAACACAGAATATTCCATACTCAGGAGACCCAGAAGAGTGAATTCATTGGGACAAACAAGAAACTAAATAGAAACAGGAAAAAGTATCCCACCAAAAAAGACAACTAGAGGCCAATCTCTCTAATGAATGTTGACACAAAAATCCTCAATAAAATAATGGCAAACAGAATACAGAGAGTTACCTAGAAAATAATACACCCTGATCAAATCGGATTTATTCCAGGGATGCAAGGCTGGTTCAACATACATCAATCAATCAATGTAATACAATATATTAATGCACACAAGGACAAAAACCATGTGATTATCACAATTTAGATGCAGAAAAAGAATTGACAAAATAGAACACACATTTATCATGAAAACCCTACAGTGAAATGGAATCGATAGACTTTATCTCAATTTAATACAAGCTATTTATGAGAAACCAACTGCCAGCATCATACTCAATGGGCAAAAAATGAAACCTTTTACACTAAGGTCAGGAACGAGACAAGGATGCCCATTGTCACCACTCTTGTTCAATATAGTGCTGGAAACACTAGCCATAGCAATCAGGAAAGACAAATATATAAAAGGAATAAAGATTGGAAAGGAAGAAGTTAAACTGTCATTATTTGCTGATGATATGATACTCTATATAGAAGGTCCTAAAAACTCAACCAAAATACTTCTAGACTTAATTACCAAATTTGGTAGTGTTGCTGGATACAGGGTCAATGCTCAAAAATCAACAGCTTTTGTTTACACAAACAAGAGACTCACTGAAAGAGAAATCGGGGAGTCAATCCCTCATAGTAGCACCCATAAAAATGAAATATCTGGGAATGAACCTAACAAAGGAAGTGAAAGACCTCTGCTCTGAAAACTATAGGACTCTGAAAGCTGAGATAGAAAAGAAAACCAGAAAGTGGAAAAATATCCCTTGTTCCTGGGTAGATAGAACGAATATCATCAAAATGGCTATGCTCTCACCATTGTGGAGATCCGTGTGGAGATTTCTCAGAAAACTAGGACTACAGGTCCCATTTGACCCTGCTATACCCCTGCTAGGAATATACCCAAAAGAATTTAAAAACTCACATTGGAAAGACAGATGTACACCCTTGTTCATAGCAGCTCAGTTCGTGATAGCTCAATCTTGGAAACAACCCAAATGTCCATCAACTGGA
>PVIC010055896.1:0-11113 GCA_004025085.1 Thryonomys swinderianus
CGAACCTGGCTTTTCAAACCATACCTCACAGGCCAGCTCTGGCTGCCTATAGAGACCTCCAGGTTCTTTAGACCACCCCTGGCTGGCCAGCTGTACCTACCTGAGCTGGACTCGGGCCTGCATACTGCCTATGGTGGACCAGCCCCCACTACCTGTCCTGGTTGCTGGCTCCCGAAACTGCACCTGGTTGGCTACTCTGCCTACCTCTACCTCACACCTCAGTTGCTTACTCTGTGGCCAACATGTTCACTCAGGCTTGGCTATCTTCTTGGCTCTCTCTGAACACAGCCAGTTGTGTGAAGCCTCCATAGACCTTACCTGACAAGTGCTGCTTGACCCACCTGCTTAACTCACATCCCTGAGAATGGACAGACCCAAAGACACAAACCTGTGCCAAACGCACATTCCCGAGACCTTATCAAGAGGTCTGATTCCACATTGTCTGGCTACAACTTCTCAGCCTTCCACAAAAGGTAAAGTTCTTCCTATCAATTTCAACCTACCTGGGAGATTTAGAATTACTCATCCGTGCCAGATCCCAGACCCTCAGATCTCAAACCTGTGAGACCCACTTCTATCTTCCCTCCACTTCCCTAAGCAACCCAGGTCTTTCTTGATGACTCTAGTCCTGGTTCTGCAGGCCTCAGCTGACAGAGCAACTCTCTCCATCTGTTCGACCTCAAATGTGAAACAGAGATTAAAGATTCTAACCATGGCTTTTTAGACCAACCTACCTTTGCTTGGCCTTGTTTTCATAGACCAAGTTGCTTGACAAACTCTACCCACTGGGCTGGACCCAGCTTCTCAGATTTGGGAAACAAACTAAGGTCTACCTCAGGAGCTCAGAGCTTACCTGTGAGACCCTACAGCACAAAACTGTGCCTCACCTTAACTCTTCAAGCCTCCCCTGCCAGACCTGCTACATACCTGTGCCAGACCCAGGCTTCATAAACTGTCCAGATGGCTGCAGCTCTACGCCCCCTTACCTGATGCCAGCTCTTCCATATTTGACCTCACCTGGCCATCACCACAGCTGCTTGGATGTTACTTGGTCCCAATTATGGATTTTTTTAATCCTCACTTATCAGACTCAGCTTTCACTGCCCCTGCAGGGAAGCCCCTAGCTGCAATTCCAATGACTGTACCCAGCTAACCCAGTTCTATCTACATGTGTCAAATCTGGTTTCTGAGGTTGCCCCTGAAAATCATCACACGGAGATGGCACTTTTGTCTGATGGCAGCTTCTCAGACCTCTGACATGGCCTATGGAACACTTGATACACACCTAGTCAAACAGACCTATCAGAGCCCCACTGCTTACCTCAGCCTATAGGAAACCTGGAGAGAGCTTCCTGTGGCCAGTGTCTGGCTGACTCAGGCCTCAAATACTTCATCCTGTACACTGGGATCTCTAGACCTTTATGCACCATAAACCTCTCAAACTTTTTAGGTTAGCTGTTGTTGTTGTTGTTGTTTTTAATGTTCCAGGTTGGCCTTGAGCTTGCTATGTAGTTTAGGATGGCCTCGAAATTGTGATCCTTCCACATCAGCCTCTCAAAGGCTAGGATTTATAGCTGTGCAAGACCATATCCAACTTTAAACTGCAACCGAGTGGCACAATCTTTGGCGCACCCATCTGTGCCTCTCCTGCCCCAGCTCCCCAGTCTTGACCCTTTACTTATCAGGCACACTCCCACCTCTCCCTCATCTGGGCTCCTCCTTCTGTCACAGACATCTTCTTGGACTTGTTAAGGATCCTCAGTTGCCTCTGATACTCTCCGCTCTGCTTATCAGACCTGGTCGGGATCCAGAGAACCATGGGGTTCATCTGTGTTTGCCCAATGCTGGAGTCTCAAGACCTCATCTGAGGGAATGAGTCAACCAATACCCAACCTGCAGATTTTAGAATTGGTAAGAGACCAGTTAACCAGTTAACACTTCTACCATGTCCAGATCTAGCCCTCACTTCAAACAGCTGGATTTAAGGACCTGTGCATGACCTTGGATCCCCAGACCTCACTGGGCAGACCCAGCTCTAAACACCTGTGTTCAGAATTCACAAACCCCACTTGTACCTTTCCTTGTCCTGGTTTCTCCTCTGAATCCACTCTACCTTTCCTTTCCTGGCTCCTCTTCAGCTCTGTCAGTCCAAACTGAGCTCTCCTGTGTGCTGACTCAGGCTGAACAACTCATTTACCATAATGTTTCCGCTCCACACACGACACTGCCCCAAGACAGACCCCAGCAGACTGAGTGTCCCTACACGTACCTACCTCCACCAGACTGGACTCTTCCGACCCCAGCTATGGCCAGTGCTGGATCCCTCCTGCCTGCCTCATGCCTCAATCTTACCGGTGAGACCCTAGGTCCAGAGACTTCACCTAACCTATTCTTAACCCTCATCTCCTCTATTATCATCTTCTTGATTCAGCAGTCCCTGCCCCAGTTCCTCCTCCAGGTGCTGTGATATGTGGCCCTGGAGGCCTCCACTGTTTCTACCTGGCCTCAGTCACCTGCCCAAGTCCCATGGTTATCCCTAAGCCTTCTGCCCAAGACCCACCCCTCTCCCTAAGGTGCACATCAACTGCTGCACACATGCTGGGCAGTTACGGACAGCGAGAACCCTGCTTGCTGTGTTCCTTGGTTGGAACCTCCTTGGCCACCATACATTCTTGCCCACCACCTGCTCAGGAACCAAATCCCAGGGAGGAGGTGGAAGGTGCCTTCTCTCCTTTACCAGGCATGCAACATTTGTTAGAAGCTGCACAAATTCCCCACCGGGGTTCCTTAGCTGAGCCAGGGAATGCAGAAAATGCTCTGAGTGACTCTTCTCAATTCTTCCAAGGATGGTACATAACTAGTCCCATTCTAGAAAGAAGTTAACTCATTATACATGTGAATGGCTTTATGCACTGGGGCTTTATTCTCTCCCACACCCCAGCAGAACAAGGCTTTTGGTTTGTCTTTATAGTACTGAGAATTGATCTCAGGGCCTTTGCACTGACCTATGTCCCCAGCCACGTTTTATTTTTTATTTCAGACAAAGTCTTACTAAGTAGGCCAGGCAGGGCTCAAACTCTGTGTCAGCCAGCCAGAGTGCTGGGGTCACAAATGTGTACCACTACACCTGGCAGAAAAAGGCTTTTAGCTTTCAAATAAGGAGGTTACTGCAAATGCATTCACCAAGCAAAGTCTCCACCCCGAAGGCCAGTGAGACAATGCCCAAATGGGCAAGGCCCGCAAGGGTACCCCTGCCAAGCCACGTGTTAGATCTAGCACTATGCAAATGTCCAGCCATGCCCACCGCGTCCAAAGCCCAGCCAAACCCTGCACAGCATCCTTGCAACCCAAGCCCTCAGAGTACTGCTGCACTGAAGCAGGCTGAAAAGAAAGCTACTCAGTGCTTAGCTCCAGCAGAGGTTGCATCCATGTGACCACCTCTCACCACAGAGCAGCCTGCAGGCTGTTACATGAGGCAAGGTTGGCTGTGCAAGCTGACGGAGCCTGACACCTCCTCCCTGCCACCCTCTACCTCCTACCACGCCTTTCCCAGTCTACCAGGTCCCACCTTCTGCCTCACCCTGCCCCCTGACCTTTACAGATTGTGGCTGTGGCGTGGAGAAAGGTCATCACTGAGAATAACTCAGCTCAGGGGCGGCTCTGGTTACCCTACAGTGGGTGAAGCTGGCAGGCACCCAGGGGACTGAAACCTGGCCCTCCACACTCGGCCCCGCTGGATGTGATGGTGGAGCCCTCACTCTCAACCTGCAAGCCTATCTGCACCTTCCCAACTTTAGCATGCACCAAGTGCTCAGTAAGTGCTGACCTGACTTCATGGACCCCTCCATCTGTGGCTCAACAGCCATAAACCGGCAAAGGACGCATACTTCACCCAGCACAGGAAGTGCCTGTACTTACATCCCAGAACTCGAACATGTTATGAGGGTCAATTCCAAACTCCTTCACTTTGACCTTAAAAGGGCAAAGGGAGAAATGTTAAAGGAAGCATTTGTTAGATGGCCAAGAACAGGTGCTCCAGGAAGTGAGCAACTGAGCCAGACAAGATGCAGGACCCCTTAACCCTCTTCCGGCCCCACATGGGGGGGAATCTTAGAGTGACAATACTCCCCCACCCCTGGTAAGGCCAACACGGGGCTCTGTGGAGCTGCATCTAGAACTGCAGAGATAAGAGAATGCCCCCCCCCCCAGGCTCTGGAACCACAGCCTAGGGCTAGAACCTGAGCAGGACAGAGGCCAAACCAGACACACCCAAGCCAGGTAAACCCACACCAGGCACACAACCTGGATAGCTGCCCAATCCTTCCCAGATCTGGCAGGTGACTATCCTAGGGAGCCCTAAAGGATGGCAATCTTAGTTCTCTAGGTACGTTAGGTCCCTGGGCTGGCAGGACAGCAGCCCCTTCACTATTCTGCAAGGGAGAGAAGCCCTGTGCAGTCTGAGCACTGACTGCAGAAGGCAGACAAGGTTGGGGTGGTTCCCACAGTGGACATGTCAGCACTGGAGACGAAGGTAGAGGATGGGGCATCCGGAAGCCCTAGGTGGGTTCCCAGCTGCCGCAGCCTGGCACAGGCCCCAACAGCCCTGCAGGGCCCTGTTAAGTTTCCATGTGCTGTGCTTCCTGGAGCACACCCATTGAGCCCCCAGCCTGCTCCCCATGGGCTCTGTACCACACAGACTGAGAGGACAGGCAGGTGGTGCTAACATCAGTATCACTACCTCATAGAAACACTAGCAGGAAAAGTCACATCTTTTCATTGGGGCTTAATGTCCTTATGCCCCAAACCTATGCACCCACATCTTGGTTCGCGTCTTCTGAGAGGCTGTGACCATGACACGGTGTAGAGTCTTCCAGGGAGGGAGCATGGCAAGCCACACAGGCACTTACCGTGTTGGTAGAAAGAGCAACAAAGTGCTTTGCAACTGCAGAAGCCTACGAGAAACAGATCCAAAATTACACCAAATCCCTCTAGCGGGGCCATCCAAGGGTAATGATCCTAGAGCTGCAGAAACCAAGGCCCTGTGTAGGATGATTCCTAGTCTTTGGTTCTGAGGCTGTGGGAAGGGCTTACATCAAGGTCAAGGTCAAGAAGAAGGGTCATAGGCCGGCCTGCCATCTCATGTAATGGGCACACAAGGCCCAGGGAGTATAATAGGCCTGTATGAAATGGGTGAGGCCAGGAGCAGAGATGATCTTCCAGAGCCAAGGAGCTGAAACAAAGGGCCCTTAATCTACCACCATCAAAACAGAAAGGAAGGAAGGGCCCTTAGTCCCAGCACCATAAGAAGAAAAGACCTTTAGCAAGTTAGAGCACGCTGACAGGTCTGGCGTGCCTGGGGCTCACAAAGTCAAAGATGTAATCTCCCCTTCCAACTTCGGGAGAAAATAGAGCCATTCAGGTGGACAAGTGGCTCGCCCTGTTCGCAGCTGACACACTGCCAACCACCCACCCAAACCTCAAGGAAGGTACCACTATCCACTCACATCCTTGGCAGACGCAAGAAACCACTCCTTTGCTGTTTCTGCATTGGTGATGGTCTCCTGAGTAGTAAAGGTCTGCAACCAGAGAGCATGGCAGTCAGGTGCTACCTCAGGGACAGGAGGAGCCCTGAGCCATGGCACAGTTGCAAAAGCCCTGTCAGTGCCTGTTTGTCACAAGGAGCAGTATGTGCAGGTCAGTGACCCTCCACATACCCTCTAACCCAGTCAAGACTAGCTGTAGGTCGGGGCCTAGATGCAGCAGCATCACCCTATGAGCCCAGCACTTTACAACCTGAGAGAGGACACTAGGAAACACCGCAGTTCCCTGATCCTTCAGGAAAATGTTCAGGTCACCTCCCCAGAGCTGAGCCAAACTGGAGCTCTCTTCAGCCCAGGTCTTCTGTTCTCAGAACTCAGACAGAGTTCATGTATACATTTGCAACAGAATCTCATTACATATTTCCCAATGGCCTGAAACTATGTAGCTCAGGCTGGCCTCAAACTTACAGCAATCCTCCTGCTTCAGCCTTGAGTGCTGGAATTACAGGCACGTGTCACCACTCTGGCTCAGGTGGACTTTTGTTTGGGGGGGGTACCAGGAATCGAACTCAGGGCTTCATGTTTGCCAGAGAGGCACTGCATCACTGAGCTACATTCCCAGCTTCTAGACTTCTCAGTCTTTTATGTGCATTAAAAGTAATGTATTATTGGGGCATGCTTCTGAGATTTACAAAAAAAAAGCAACACAAGGGATAGGTATGTAAGAAATTACAGTTCACACCGGGCAGAGATTCCACAAAACAACTGTGGGCCTTAGGACAAAGGTTCAAACTGACCAACTATATCTGCTGCCAGATAAGGGAATGGTCTGAGAGCAGCCACAGTGATCCTATGCATACTTTGAACCAGTCCTGAGGTGCCAATGCCCAGCACAATAGCAGAGCCTGTCCTTCCACCTTCCAGGGGTCATACCTTTGAGGCGATGATAAACAGGGCAGTCTCAGGGTTCAGGTTGGCCAGGGTCTTGGCAATGTGGGTCCCATCAATGTTGGAGACAAACCAGACCCGCGGACCTTCTGCAGAGTATGGCTTAAGGGCTTCTGTCACCATGAGGGGCCCCTGTGGAGAGAGAAAGCATCAGAGCAAGATTCCAGGTCCCATCCCTGGAGAAACTGGTGACCTGGGTGGGGCTGATGGCTCTAACCCCTCCCCAATCCCAGAGCAGCCCTCTGCTCACCAGGTCGGAGCCTCCAATGCCAATGTTGATGACGTCTGTGATGGCTTTGCCTGTGTATCCCTTCCATTCGCCACTCCGGACACGCTGGGACAGAGCAGGGAGATGCAATCAGCTCAAACCTCTCCATACGCCGCTGCTCAGTCATCACTGCTTCTGTATCCTTACTTCTCAGTTCCAACTTCAGGGCTCCATAGGAGCCTCTTAAAGGCACAGTGACAGACACCACACTCACCACCCTTGGGACCTTGTCCTCATGAGAAAAGTGTAGCTACACCTCCATGTCCCAGTAACAATGGCAAGCTTTGTAAAGCAAGGATGACCTCTGAGCAGAAGCTAGTGTCAGAGACCTAGAGGTTAAAGGCCAACTACTGCCACAGGTCTGGACCAGGAACAGGAATATCAGACATGCAGCCTCCAAATGATTCTTGCTTCCTGCTCTTCACACCCCTATACAGTTCCACCTGCTCTGCATGTGACTGACTTGTATGCCCATCAAGATCAGTGACACTGGAGGCTGGGTCATGAAAGCACTTGAAGCTTCCACTAAGATCAACCAGAGAGGTCACGGCTGTTGTGATACAATTTTTTTATAAACATTTTTTAATTAATTAAACTGAAAATTTTATTTATTTTTTGCAGTGCTAGGGACAAAGCCCACAGTCCTATGCAGGGCAGGCAAACAATAAACCACATCCCCAGCCCCACAGGTGTAATTTTTTTTTTTTTAAGTATTTTAGAGATAGGGTCTCACTTTGTAGTTCAGGCTGGCCCTGAGCTTACTATGTAGGCCAGGCAAGCCTCGAACTCACAGCAATCCTTCTCCCTCTGCCTCCCAAGCCTGAGGTTTAATATTTAATAAAATAACAATTAATGCAGATTTTGTCCCAGAAGTAGCCTGTGATCATAATAAAGATATAGACATGTTTGGGACAGGGATTTAGCTCAGTGGTTCCTGCGTCTGCCTGGTAAGGTCCGGAGTTTGATCCTGGTATCATATACCACAATGCTGAGCGTGGTGGTGCACGCCTGTAATCCCAGCATTCGAGAGGCAGAGGCAGGATGATTTCTATAATTTCGAGGCTTGCCTGGGCTACACAGTGAGTTTAGGATCAATCTGAACTACAAAACAAGACTGTCTCAAAAAAAAACAAAACAAAAAAAAAGACATAGACATAGACATGTTAGAACCAACTATGAGTAGAAGCCTGATAGACCTCAATAAGACTGGCAGTATGGTTTGAGAAAGTATTATTGGAATCTGGAGGGAACAGACTTCTTGTACAAGATGTATTTAATAAAATTTAGATGAGGCCAGGGGTGGTAGTACACACTTGTAATCCCAGCTCTAGGGAGGCTGAGGCAGAAGGATTGCTGCAAGTTCTAGGCCAACCTGAACTATACATTGGGACTCAAAAAACAAAACAAAACAGGGCTGGAGATTTAGCTCAGTGGTTTCGGCACCTGCCTAGCAAGCACAAGGTCCCTGGTTCAATCCCTGGCAAACACATACAACAATTCTGGGCGTGGTGACACATCCACCAGCAATCAGTACCAAATACCACAATGCCGGGCATGGAGGCTCATGCCTGTAAATCTAGCACAAGGGAGGCAGAGGTAGGAGGATTGCTGAGTTGAGGCTTGCCTGGGCTACATAGTGAGTTCAGGGCCAGCCTGCACTATAAAGCAAGACCCTGTCTCAAAAACAAAACAAAACAAAAGATCTAGATGATGTATCTATGGAGATCGGAGACTCAATCTATGTTGGAGCACGTATTTGGCTTCTTGGTTCTTAGAATGAAATTTGAGAGGAAAAATAAACTAAATACAGAACTTGTAGGGCCAGGGATTTAACTCAATGGTTCCCATGCCTGCCTTGTAAGCACAAGATCCCCAGTACCAAAAAAATAAATAAATAAAAACAAAAACAAACTTTTAAATAAAACATAGCCAGGAAGTGTTGGGTTTGCAAATTCCAGCCCCTTCAGGCAATAGTCAATACTAAAATGAATACAGAGGTCCTTGACAAAGATCAAATGCAGGCAGTCACATAAACATAGTGCAAAGTTGAAGCCAAGAGTGGAGCTATAAACCCTTTGTTAGCTCTCAAGAAGAAAGGTAAAGAGACAGAGGCACTTCTGTCCAGATGCAAGGCTTGTAAGAGGCCTAGTCTCTGGAGGATCAGAAGATGTGTGAGATTGAATTCAGGACCATGCACCTGCTAGGCAGGTGAGGGGCCACTGACCTACATCCCCAGCCCTATTCCTAGGTCTTGAGTCCTAAACAATTGCCAACACATGTCTTACTAGGGTTCAGAATTACTATTGATGACTTTTTTTTTTTTGAGACAGGGTCTTGCTTTTGTAGTTCAGGCCGGCCCTGAGCTCACTATGTAGCCCAGGCAAGCCTTGAATTCAGCAATCCTCCTGTCTCTGCCTCCCAAGTGCTGGGACCACAGGTGTGAGCCACCACACCCAGTAGTGTGGCATGTGGTGTTGATTGCTGGTGGGCGTGAGTCTCCACACCCAGCATTGTATGTGGTTACCAGGGATTGAACTCAGGACCTTCCGCTTGCGAGGCAGGCGCTGGAACCACTGAGCTAACCCTCCGGCCCTATTGATGACTTTTGTATACCTATTTTTGCCTCTCTTTCTCTGAAAAGTAAGTATCCTGGATCAGTCTACATCACCACTCTATGCATCATCTGAGGGACAAACAATGTGTCTCTCTGCACCAAAGGAACAGCACCAGAGTTGTACCAAAGGAAATAGAGAAATTACTACCTCTGTACCTAAGCTGGATGATGAGGTCTGGCCTTCTAGCTGTACTCTAATGGTATATGGTCGTAGGAGAAACTGAGTTGGGTGTTTTCCACATGGAAGGAAGGTCAATCACAAAGAGTTGGAGGCAGACTATGCCAGCCACTTCCAAGATGGTTACCAGTGATCTCTGTCACCTGGCATCAGCTCTCACACTATGCCTTCTCGGGTTGAGCAGAGCTGATCCGTACAACCACCAGGTACTGCAGGAATAGGTACTGCCTTGTTCTCTACTAGGTTATTTACTCAGTCAACCAGCTGTCATTCCAACTGTGTGTGGAGGGACTGTAGGGTGAGGAACGGAAGCCTCCCAAAGCCAAAGCTCACCATGATTATGCCATCATCACAACTGACCCTGCAGCCCCTTCAAGTCCTCTGCTATATCCATGGCCAGCATCTTCCTACCAACCTTGTGATCTGCGCTAGAACCACATACTGCATAGCCACTGCAAATTCCTGATCCAAAGAAAGGTGGCTACTGTTTCCAGCTGCTAAGTTTTACAATAATTTCTACATATAAATAACAAATTAGGACACATGCCTCTAGCCAAACCAACATGACCTGCAACATTTTTTCTTTAAATAAAAAGTAACTGCTGGGCGTGGTGGCTCATGCCTGTAATCCCAGCACTTGGGAGGCAGAGACAGGAGGATTGCTGAGTTCGAGGCCTGCCTGGGCTACATAGTGAGCTCAGAGCCAGCCCGAACTACAAAGCGAGACCCTGTCTCAGAAAAAAAAAAAAAAAAAAGTAACTACCGCTGGGTGTGGTGGCTCAGGCCTGTAATTCCAGCACTCAGGAGGCAGAGACAGGAGGATTGCTGAGTTTGAGGCTTGCCTGGGCTACGTAGTGAGCTCAGGGCCAGCCTGAACTACAAAGTGAGACCCTGTCTCAAAAAAAACAAAACAAAAAACACAAAAAAGTAACTACCATTGGAAAACTTCCCATCACTTGGAAGAGAAAAAAACAGTAGTTGCTTAGTTTCTTCATGCTAATCTAACTATCAAGTTTGTTGTAATAAAGTACCCTCTAAAAAATCCCAGAAGGAAAAAATATAGATATGCTTCTTTTTTTAAGATGGGGGTCTCAGTATACACTTCAGATAGCCTTGAACTCACTACACAGTTCTGCTTCAATCTCTTAAAGTGCTGGGATGATAGGCATGTACTAACATACCCTACATTGATAGTATCTGCAATGTAACTACTCATATTTTGTCTTTGGCTAGATGAAGCTAACAAGCTAATTCTGTAACTTTTTCAATCTTCTAGTACAATTCAAAATAGAATGGCAAGTTGATAGCGAGTTCCAAGATATCCACACTGATTTTACTTGTATATACTCTCATAAGAGTACAGATTTAGGGCCGGAGGGTTAGCTCAGTGGTTCCGGCGCCTGCCTCGCAAGCGCAAGGTCCTGAGTTCGATCCCCGGAAACCACATACAATGCTGGGCGTGGAGACTCACGCCCACCAACAATCAACACCGCATACCACAATGCTGGGCGTGGTGGCTCACGCCTGTAATCCCAGCACTCGGGAGGCAGAGACAAGAGGATTGC
>PVIC010055897.1:0-11103 GCA_004025085.1 Thryonomys swinderianus
CAGGCGTGAGCCACCACGCCCAGCATTATATGTGGTAACCGGGGATCGAACTCAGGTCCTTACGCTTACGAGGCAGGCGCCGGAACCACTGAGCTAACCCTCCGGCCCCTCTAATATTACTTCTATAAGAACTTCTTCTTTAAATGTATTTTTAATCTATTTCAGTTAGATGTGAGTATGCTGTTGCTCTTTCTCAAGCAAAATACATAGGAACTATGCACGTTAAAAATACCTATGAATTATTCAAAGTAAAAAAATACAAAGTATTGCACTGACAAATAAATATAACAGTTTTGTTTACATCTTAGAGACAAGATATATATCCACTTTCTGTGTATTTGGGGAATATATTACCATCTATGAATAAAATTTTCATGTAAATTATCTGTAGGGGATAAAAGAAAACACATAAATTACTCATATTTATTAAATATATATTTCTAAGGAAAGTCCCAGGCAAATATGTGAAGAATAACATCAAGAAGTTTATGTAAATGATGTTTGCTTTCTTCGATTTTACCACATAGCCAATCTGGAAAGAAAGGGGTCGTGTAATAAAATAGCATGTTTATAAGTAAAGTGTTAATTTTTTAAGAATTCAAATATTAGTTTCCTTTTTATCTCTATATGATTTGGGCACAATTACAAAGTCACTATGAAGAAATGAACAATTGAGTATTTATAGATTGAAAATGTAAACAGAATACTTAAATATGCATGTAAATAAATATGCAAATATAAATAAAATTATGAGTCCCAAATTTTTATATTTATACACATTTGAATGAATTTTTCATATAAAATTGGTATTTTAAGTTATTAAGAACATCTGTTTATACATATTTTATATACACCATTTTTATATACACCTTGTAAGCAATATATTACTTCCACACCTGAAAATTTCAAATTTAAATGTACAAGGAATTTTCAAGACTTGAGACCTAAATATTAAGGATCATATATTATTTAATACAGCAGTCATTCACTAAGTGCAGCTTTTGAAGAAGTAATATTTCTTTTATGATGAGCTTTTTCTTAGGAATAAAAATAGGAAGCCTAGCTGATATAATTAGCAGATAGTTGACGATAAGAAAAATAAAAGGTCATTTGTCTTGTCGTTATCAAACAGTATCTGCCACCTCTGTTAGTTTATTAGTTGCTGAAAACATTTAGTTTATAAATGTTTCTGCTCATGCTGAAAATTGGAAACTCTCATAATGGAATGCCCCGGCTGAACCTGATACACACAAATGTAACACCTAGTGCTGTGGATGCCCTCGAAAACTGATATGTTGTCACTTTAAATTACTTTGCATTGATATCTGTGGTTATTTAGTATTACAAGTTAATTTGGCTCACTTCCAGAACAAATAAACAAGTGCAAAACTGTCTCAATGTATTCATTGTGCTTAAATGATTGAAGAGCTTTTTTTGTGTGTGAGTGTAGCTTTAATGTTCCAGAATAATTTTATCTAACAGCAGGAGGTGGCTAGACTTCCAAACAAACTGTTCTTTTATTGTAAATTATATAAAATCTCCATGAAAAGGATATTTGGTTTTAATTACAATAATAATAAATACAAAATGACTAGAGGACCTTATGAAAAATTACCAAAGCAATAATAATCATAACAATAAAATATAAATGGTAATACTTATAGAAAAAAATAAAATAATTAATGGAAAAAGCAAGGATTTAGAACAGCTGGAAACAAAGTAATCATAGTTGAATGAACAGGAAAATAAAAGCTAATGAAAAAAAGTAATACTAAAACACTAATTTTATTTTGGAAGCTTAATGATATTCCCTATGAAAACTTGAAACCAGAAGCAAAAATCAGTATAGATGTATTCTGTGTATGACCTACCATACACAAGCTGTGAATTTCCTATTGTAACTTGTATAGCAGTCACCCTTGCTTATATATATGAACTTGTATCTATCTATCTATCTATCTATCTATCTATCTATCTATCTATCTATCTATCTATCTATCTATCTATCTATCTATCTATCTGAACTTGTATCTTCTTTCCCTATCTCTCAGTTAATATACACAGCCTAAAACTGAACTACTGTGGTGGCTAATTTTATATGTCAAGTAGGCTACGTTATGGTACCTGTTTTGTTTTTCCAAACACATGCCTAGATCATGGTATAAATATAAATTTTAGATATGACTAACATAAATATCAATAGATTTTGACAGAAAGATGATTATCCTTTACAGTGTGTATAGGTCTTATCCAATTAATTGAAGGTCTTAGGAGCAAAACCGTAGTTTTACAAATAAGAAATTCTGTCAAGACTCTATGTTATAGACATTATACTCCATGTTCTGGCCCTTGACTTTCAGGTTTAAGGTTATAACACCGACTTTTTTTTCTAAATTTCCATCCTGCCAGGCATGGTGGTACATGACTATACTACTAGAACTTGGAGAACTGAGACAGGAGGACTGCGGTGAGCTCGTAGCCAGGCTGGGCTACACAGCAGACCGTGGCTCACAGAACTAACAATAAGAAAGATAAATTTCTGTCCTGTCAGCCTGTTATATAAATTTTACATTGACTAGTCCCACAATGCAATGTAAGAGCTACTTCTTTAAATTTTGTTTATGCCCAAGTGAGTGTGTATCTCTTTTTGGCATTGTTTCTCTGGAAAATATTCACCAATATTACGAGTTTTTGGAAATCTGTACAGATTTATAGTTTAAGTTCAAACTGAATTATTGATACCCCCATCCAATAACCTCAGAGGACAGCAGAATCATTTTCAATGAAATTCTGCTGTACCAAATTTTATGATATATCAGATTATCTGAAATCTATACAAAGCAAACCAACCTGAATCTACTAAATTTTCTTATTTGTTGTGCAGTGCACTTGGAATAGGACCTCATGTGTCACATTTTCCATGCAGGATTTTCACAGCTGTGTCAAAAGCAAACTAGTCACTTTGCCCCCAGATGTACTCTATTACCACCTTTATTTCAATCACAATAGCTTTATTAATCCATGAATAATAAAGTCCAAACCAAGGGAAGGCGGAGGACAGGGTAATGAATACTCATCTGAGTGAGCAGCTAATGCAAAACTCTCAACTGTCTTCAGGTCTTGTTATCTTAAATATGACTTGGATTAATTGTTAAAATTTAAAATAGAATACCTTATTACTTCAAAGTGCAGATCCCTAACCTAAATGAACGTTGACTGCCATCCTAGCATACATTTTCTACAGCTACTCTGTTATTGTTTGAGTGCTAATCCCAGTATATCCACTCAACTTTATTTGGGACTATTCACATAAATATTTTATGTTACAGAAAATTCATTTATATGATTTTGTGTAAATATACACATATCTGAGTTTCACAAAAAGGGAAGAACTAGCTTTCGAAACATTAATGTACTAGAGAGTTATAACCTTAGCTTAAATAACAATTTTAATCTCCCAGCACAAATTAGAAAAAAATCCTCACATATAAAATACTATAACTGTGCCTGCACAATTTAATATACTCAGTATTTACTTTATCAAAATATATTGGCTCCGTCAGCTGTCCTCCCCCTACAAGTGGTCTTCTCACCCTATTTCAAGGAGATTAATTTTGAATTTCCTGAAGTAACAATTTCTCTGCAAGACAATGCAAGAAATAATGATATTCCCTGTGCAAGTCAAGGCTGATATTCCTCAGTAGTCTTCCCCCACCCCATCTTTGCTTCTTCAGTTCTAACCAGAGAAGAATTCAGGTGGGCTCCTATGACCAATGAGTGGGTGTACTACATTCACAAAGACCACTTAATTTTTTTCAATAAATACATACAGTAGTCTGAAAACATATGTAGGAACAGATTTTAATGACTAGTAACAGTACTGAAAGGTACATACATTTGCATTATCTTAAATTCATTAACACGGATTCCTAAAGCAGATATTCTATACCTAATGTTGCAACTCAGAGAGTTAGAAAGGTCTTCAGTAGCTCATTTAGTTGCTTGATGCAACTATTACCAAAAGATAGTCCACAGGAGGAAAAATCTAGAAATGCCAGCCCTGCTTTGATTTAAATAAATAGAGGAGGAGAATAAGACTTAACCACTTAACCTTTCTAGGATGATCCATAGTCACATTTAATCATGAATGTGAAAAGTAAATTTGTGGTGCAGAACTCTTATGCCCAAGTCCCACTGAGACAATCTCTCAGGACAAGACTTGATTTTAAAGTCCAACCAAGAGCTTTATTATTCAGCTGAGGCCCACCCCTCTATAGGAGGAAAGCACCCACTAAGACTAACACACAGTTTTTAAAGGCATTATTCACTAACCCTCACCTGTTACTAAGAGGTTTCTATGTTAAGTGATTAGATCATTCTATTGTTAGAGTGCAGAAACGAGTCATTACAGAAGCCAATAACAAGGACTAGATCACTGGTTACTATAGAATAGTTGGTTCTAAAAACATACAATCTGTGGCTGCGTGCATTTGTTGGGTGGAGAGTTCCCAAGGAGACAAGTTCCGGGTTCATAGGGAGGTTTCAGGACACAAGTAGAAAGTGGTCTAATTATGGCACTCGCCATCCCAGAACAGGCTGAGTGGAGTTACTGTAATCTTCAGTAGAGTCAACATCAACTCCAAATATGGCTATGGCTAGTTGACCGTAATAACCCTAAAAGTGCAACACCGCCCAGAAATGAAAATGAAGATAGGCAGAAGTCTGTTAAATTTGTACCTGATATGTACAAGCAAAAAAGTCTAGTTCTAGTGAACAAAGGACAATGATTAACCTTAAGGCAGAAGCAGAATCCCTCTACAAATTCTCGTGCTTGATCCCATTTACAAACACAAACCTCACTAAAAGAGATGAGACCCATTCCCTAACAAAAGGACTCTGGCACACTTTCTGTCATGAACAGGTATAAGTTCTTAATGTTGAATGTGATCATAATGTACATATAACGTGTACATACACGTATGGTGGTTACTTTTCTCAACACTCTACAAAATGATACGTGGTTATTTAAATAGATTACATGTGTATTGAAAAAAAGAAATAATCACACCTGTTAGGCACTATTCAACACTGGCCCAGAACTAATACTGATTCCATAAACACCAGAGTGATCCATTCATTCGGGTAGAAACTGTTGGACTTTCTGTGATCAGTATAGTTTAACCTTAAATTCAACTCAAGTGGGGCTAAGTTTACCCCTAAACTTATTTTACAGTGATTTCCACGGTTTTAGAATAAGTAACAAGCAAATTTGGCAGCTAGCAAAATTCGCACATAGTTCGCTGATCTATGACCCAAGGACTATCGTGGGAAAGATCAAGAGGAAGCTAGTAGAACAGCTTCTACACAGGACATAACAACCATAAGCAGGGCTACTTTCTTGGAAGAATCTCAGAGTCCCATCACCATGAGTAACCTGAAAGTTGCAAGGGTCACAATTTCATTACATTCAGATACAGCACACTCACTTGGGTTGCACAAAAGAAAACAGGTCTTGAAGATAGCGGTGAACGACTGTAAGTTTAACTAGGTTATAATTTCAGGGGAAGCTCATATACCAGATCTTTCTCTGCCAGTTTCCATATCTCAGTGTGTCGATATTAACCCTTAACAGTTCACCCTCAGCGTTACTCCCGGCAGTGTGTTTGTTTAGGTATCAACTATCCTAAGCCTCACTTCAGCAGTTGTCATTTCAACCAGTTGATCATTGTATTAAATACATGTAATAAATGTATCATTTTTCCATTTTTATTATATTATCTTATAAAAGTTGATTAAAAAATCCAATATTTGGTTATCTTATATTTAAATAGCTGGACTGATGGTAAGTGGTTAACCTGTCAAATGCCGTTGTCCTTTCTCCTGTCCATCAGCACCATGAAAACTTGTTTACATTTAGTAGCCATGGCCAATAAAGTCTCTCATTTCCCTCTCTCAGGAGTTTTTGACTTTGATGACCTATGTTTATTGTTTCATTCACAGACATCTTAGGCATCTTTTCCTTCTACTAATTACCATTCTGGTTTTGCCTAGGCATAGCGAGTGCTCGACTTACTGGTAAGACATTTACATGTCAAGGGATGGGAAATACATTTGAAAAAAATGTGCAACTCATTCAAATTGCTAGGTATGCAGTTTTGTGGGTTCTGAAAATGTAACAGAGTGATTTGTTATACCTGGCCATTCACACAACATCAACAAAATAAAACAAAAAAAGCAAACAAACATGGGATCTCTTTGGGTTTTGGAGGCAATTTATTCCTCAATTGGATGTTATTCTGGCACAATTTCTGACTGGCCCAGAATGTTGTTGTTTATTTCCTTTTATTGTTTAAAAAATGCCTCACTGTCAATGTCTGTAACTTATGATTCACCTGTCCCAGCCTTCCTAATAGCTGGGATGCCAGATATCTGTCACCATATGATGACCTGTGCAACCTTGAAGAAGGAAAGGCTCTGTAACATACATAGTGTGGTGCATGAGCTACTTAGCTCTCTGGGCCACAAGACCCAGTAGGTGGAATGTTGCTTCAATTATTAATAGCTGTTATGGTTTATACCTACACATTACTCGAAAGTCTCATACAATCACAGGTTGGACCTTTGGAAAGTGACTGGATTACAGGGACATTAGTGCTGAGTTCCTGACTTGCTGTTCAGACATAGGAGGCTGGTTGGAAGAGGCTGATCACTGGGAACATGAGTCTCTTTGAGCCTTTGTAAAAGCTTAATGCTCCAACACATGCCAGTAGTTTATGATACAACCCGATCTATCTTCATCATGAACTATCATTATCGGATCAAACATTTGACACACTCAACAGCACTCCATTATCAAATGGAAGTGTTAGACATGTGATCAGCCCCAACTTGGCTATGATAGCAGAAGTTCCACAAACAAATGGACAAAATTCCAGTTGCCACCACTCTACCTTCCAGGCTACCTTGATGCCCTCATGAGAAACCCCGTACCATTACTTCAGATGAACAGAGCCAACAGTTTTATTGTGGTTTTTGTTCTCTCTTATCCCTTTATCAGATCATAAGTGATACTGAATTTATTTCATACAGTTAACTTACAGTATAGAAGCCAAAGAATAAATATGATCAAGAACTTTATCTTTTGTTCTAGGAAAGGCAGCTAATGTATCTCTACTCATACTCATGATTTTCACTTTGTTTTAGGCAGGTTAGGTTTACAAAATGTTCTCCATGATAGAAGAAGCACTCAAAAGTTACAAGGTATAAGTTCAGAACTATAAAAATAGTTCAGAGAAGATAGCTATATGAATGCATCAGGCATGACAAATTGTTTAACTCTTTGGCCATTTGGGAGGATACAATGAGAAAATTGCTGACACTGGGGTCCAGAAATTACCTTATGAATTTGTGAAAAGCAACTTTTCCCCATCCTCACCAAAAAGTGTCCTCAACAGAAGAGGATTTTAAAAATCAAGTAGACAGAGTGATGTATTCTTTGGAGAACAGACAGCCTTGTTGCAAAAGAACTCTCTTTAACAATGACTTAAGTAACAAAGTGGTCAAAGTGACAGGGATTAAGTTTAAAACACATAGGTTCAGAAACATAAAATTGAAATTACTGGGACAGAACTGCCTCAGCCCTTCCTGAGAGCTCAGTTTGTCTAAAGCAGGATCCAGAGTTAATCTCTGACACAGAACCTTTCTCCAGGAGAGACCGGGCAGGGTGATTCAATTGTACAGCTGCAATTATGGGAGGAACAACACTTTGTTCCTGATGGAGTAGATACTTACTTTGGGTGTGTAATGTTCTGCCAAATTTGCCATCTGTAGATTAACAGAATGCTATGTTCCACCATGGATTTCTAAACAGCTTTGGATAAGGGTCTCTATGACAGAAAATAGACTCATGCTCAAGGACTTCACTGACTTGCTATCTTGAAGAAGTTGCCTTGACAGAATAGTAAAATGGCTTTTTGAAGACCCAGTTACAGGCCAGGGAGCAAGTGATATTTTAAAGGCTTGGACAACGTTTTCTGGAAGGCTGAATTTTCTGTGAACAGCAACAGATATATGATAATATTTATCCCACTTTTACAATTCATGGGAACTCAAATTAAGGGCCAGTTCAATTGCAAGTTTTTATTTTGTGCACACAACCTCACTCTTTGCCAGAGAAGAGGTTTTATCTTCAAGGACAGAGATACTTTCACTAGGAGACAGAGATCATCATAATGAACAGTAACCTTATGCTGCCACCAAGTGACATTCATGGTTTGTCATTTAACCTTATGCTTTGAATCAACAGACAGCAAAGGAAATTACTGTAAAGGCTACTAGAAATGATCCTCACCATCAATGGGAAACGAAACTCAACTCCACAAGAGAGGGGAAAATATGTAGACCACAAAAGAGCTCTTCTAATTTGTCTTTGTACTACTGTATCCTGTGATGAGCCTCAGTGGAAGACTATGATGACCTAAATGAGCCAGGAATATTTACAGATCAAAAGAATAAAATTTTGGTTCACCCCACCAGGTAAACAGAATGGGTTACCTTTTCTGCTGCTAAAATGCAATATCTAGCAACCAAAAATTAAGAAGAGGTTTAATTTGTTCACTGTATTTGTTCATCTTGCTAAAAGTCTCAGACAGTGCAGTGGAAGGCTAGGTACCAAGAAGCTGCCTCAGAGCAGAGGGTGGAATGCTATAGATAGTGCTCGTGTGCTTTAGCTGCAGATAACCTAGAGCATCCTTTGCTAATCTGTGAGGTGCTTCTTAATCCAGTGCAGGTAAATATCAGGATTAAGGATCAGAAGAACTATGACCAGCTCAGGCATTTGCAGAAGCCACAAGAAACTTAGAATTCATAATGGAAAATTATTACAAATACCAACTATAATCATGTGGGTAGCTACTAAATATGACTGTAATTATTATGAATTTTTTTCTCATGTTTTCATGAATATTGACGTGCATAACCAATGTCCATCAATAGCCTTGTTTTATCTTCTCTCATTTCTTTTTATCATATAAGATTAAATATATGAACTTTATTTCATGAATTAACTTATGGTATAGAACCAGAAGTAAAAATATTCAAGGAATTTATTTCTGCCTCAGAAAAAGGTTGTGTTTTGTGAGTTGTATTCATGATATTAGTATCACTTAAGGCCAAATTATTACCTTGTGTTGTTTTTATGCGGAGATTATTATTGTAACTTACAGGTACAAAATTGATAAGAAGTAACTTTGTGACTTTTATCTTACATGTCAGTTGAATTAAGCCATACTGTACCCAGGTATTTGGTTGAACATTATTATACATCTCTGTATGCAGATGATTTCAGATGAGTTTACCATTTGAATTGGTAGTTAGAAAAAAGCAGATTGTTCCCTGTTCCTGATGTTCCTCATCCAGTTGAAACTCTGAGTATGAGGGAAATGCTGACCCTGTTCTGGGCAAGAGACAAGTCTTCCTATCTGATGGATTATAAGCTATGACATTATTTGTTTTTCTTGTCTTTGAACTTGAGATAAATATTTGCTTTCCCTTGGTCTGTAGCCTACTGGATTTGAGGCTACGTCAACATCAGTACCTCCCCTGGGTTACTGACTTGCTGACCTGGTGCACGGAAGCTCATCAGCTTCTATAATCATCTGAACCAAATCTTTATAATCATCCTCCTTTCAAAGATCTGTCTCTATTTGCCTTCTGGTTATGTTTCTCTGGCCAAGTCTTCTGAACATAGTACATTTCAACATTGTGAAAATAGTAACTTTATTTTTGATTAACTTCTAAATATGCTATTCAAGTAACAGTGGAGAATAGCAATAGCTCCTATCACTAGACCAATTATTTGGGAAAAAAAATATTGCAAGATAAAATGGCACCCAAAGTTTGGAGATGATAGAACAAACTGGCCTAAGACAGGGTTCACTTCTGATGTGTTCTAAGAGGAACTCAGAACTTGGTAGCTTATACTAACATCAGGAAAACAGAGACTATCCTGACACAGCTGACAACTGAAGACATAACCCAGAGTGAAAACAGAGACAGATTAAAAACCATAAATATAAACTGGAAATTAGAGCACATAAAATATTTTACCGAGCATATATTTTAACTGTTACCTAGCCAAAGGAAGATTCATACCATATCAATGAATACATAAAATTTTCCTAACAAAAATATATATGTAAGGATGTAAAAGCCAACTGTATCAGTGAATTTACAGTCAATTAAGTGTAAAACAAAACCAGAAAGGAAAGGTTGAATTTAAAAGCAACCAATGCTTAAAAACAAATAATTACAAAGTAAGAATAATTATGAGACAGTCATTTCTCATCAGGAGGAAAGAAGAAAGTATAGTACAGTAATAGTTTCCAGGTACTGGCAGCAATAAAACATCAGCTTGTTGTTGTAAAACAAATAAAACATGAAAATTTCACAGCAAAATGCACGTTTGCAGAGAAAATGAGAGACCAAAGTGGGAGGCTGAGCACCGAAGGAATCTATTTTTAGGATCTTGCTTAGAATTCAATGCAGCCACATGAAAATCCACTCCAGATGGAAGATATGAAACAGTAGGATTGTCTGTGAAGCAGGTCCACAGTAGGCACCCGCGGAGGCAAGATGACTCAGAGAAGGATAAGTACACAGGCAGCACCGGAGCTGGTGGGTTTGAAAACTCACTGACTTTCTGAAAGAAATACATCGTCATAGGAGAAGGGATTGATGGGAGTCTTCATTTCCCATGATTTATTTACAGTCTGAAAAAGATAAATAGGCAAATTAAGCTGAAAGACGACCGGGTCTTGAAAACACCATGTAGGAAATGTGTTTGGAACTAAAAATAGAAGGATGTTCTGAAAAATGCTGTTATACAAAGGCAACAAGAAATCTTAGAAAAGTTATGCAATTCTCTATAAAATAAACCCAAAATATCAGTGAATAAGTTAAATATGAATGGATTGTTCTTGAAAAATCCCCCCATTAACAAAATTAGTTAATTAAAAAGACAATTTTTTTTTTTTTTTTTTTTTTTGCTTTTTGGAGACAGGGTCTCGCTTTGTAGTTCAGGCTGGCCCTGAGCTCACTATGGTG
>PVIC010055898.1:0-11087 GCA_004025085.1 Thryonomys swinderianus
AGTGTTTTGTTTATAAAAGATGATTAATATTCAGAATAAACACTCACCAAATTATGAACATTACGTTTTATCATAGGTATAGTTCCGGTGAATGATGGTGCAAGAAACTCCTGGTAACTTGCAGACCATGTAGCATACAAATGGTCATTTTCTAGGTCATTAATCCACTAGAAAATAAGCCAGAAATCTGTGAAAGCTATATTAAAATAACTAATTATCAAATCCAGATTTTCATTACATCAATAAGTAAAAACAGTTTCTCTTTCTGATTGAATATAAAGATTTTATAATTTTCTAAATTACAGAACACACATAAATGACATAATTCCAAAGCCTTTTATATTAAACTATTCCTTGGAAACAGCTGATTTCTTTCATTAGTTATGTTTACTTTTCTGATTTACAAGATAAAATTATACAAGTTACTCTCCATAAACTGCTTACATGAGGCCACTACTGAGAACTGAAGGTAGAGCCTCATGCATGGTACATAAGTGCTTTACCACTGAGTTACATTTCTAGCCCTTTAAAAAATAATATTTTTCTATTTTGATATGGAATCTTGCTACGTTGCAAAGGCCATGGGTTTAATACCTTGCAGCCTCCTCCCCTAAATAAAAAGCAACAAGCAAAATATGTTTATTACTAAGAACTTTAAGAGCTCATTGGGTGAAATGAACATAGAAAAACAGATCAGCAAATTGGATGACAAATCAATATCACCCACACTAACTGGAGTACACTATACAGAAAAAGAAATAATGGACAAACCAACAAGGCGTGAGTACTTAGAGTGGTGCTATTTTGGAGAATTAGTGAGACAATACTGAAAAAGTCTTAGGCCCAGAGAGACAGAATTGCCTATTTCTTTGATCTTAAAATATACAGAAGCAGCCGGGCGTGGTGGCTCACGCCTGTAATCCCAGCACTCAGGAGGCAGAGACAGGAGGATTGCTGAGTTCAAGGCTTGCCTGGGCTACATAGTGAGCTCAGGGCCAGCCTGAACTACAAAGCAAGACTCTGTCTCAAAAAAAAAAATATATATATATATATACACAGAAGCAGTAATAATAACTGGAAGTGTGGTCTCACAAAATTGCATAAAGGA
The DNA here is from genome assembly GCA_004025085.1 of Thryonomys swinderianus. NCBI lineage: Eukaryota > Metazoa > Chordata > Mammalia > Rodentia > Thryonomyidae > Thryonomys > Thryonomys swinderianus. The sequence goes on from PVIC010055898.1 coordinate 1,109, forward strand.
TTATCATTGATTCCATTAGTTCTGTGGGTCATAACCATGCAGCTACATGGATGGAACTGGAGGACATCTTGTTAAGGGAAATATCAGGCACAGAAAGACAGATATTGCATATTATCATTCATATGTGGAAGATAAAAAGTTAATACTGTAAAATTACAAAGTAGAATGTGGACACTATAGAGTAGAAAGGATAGGATGAATGAAGGATAAAGGTTGGACACAGGTACTAAAAAACAATTAGGAAAAATAAAATCATACATTAAAATCATAGCATAAATGAGGGCTAGGAATTTTAGCTCAGTGGTTCCAGTGTTTGCCTGGCGAGCACAAGGTCCCAAGTTTGATGCTTGGTACCACATATCACAATGCTGGGTGTGGTGGCTCATGCCTGTAATACCAGCATTCGGGAGGCAGAGGCAGGAGGATTGCTGAGAGTTTAACGCTTGCCTGGGCTACATAGTGAGTTCAGGGCCAGCCTGAACTACAAAGTGAGACCTTGCTCAAAAAACTAAAAAAAAACAAAAATCATAGGGTAATTAGTTGACCACATTTTGTTATATATTTTATAAGGAAATAGAAGAGAGGGATTCAAAGTCACCCAGTACAAAGAAATATTAATTATATTGATTTGACCATTGCACATTGTATAGATATAATTAATACAATGCATCCTATAAATATGTATAATTGTGTCAAATAAAATTAAAAATAAATTAAAAATCATAGAGTAAGTGTAAAATTATACCTGTGGTAAGTATAAAACAATATAGGCAAGCGTAAGAGAGAGAGAGAGAGAATAACAACACAACACACAAGTGTGCTTGTATAGGAAAAGGTTAATTTAGCAGGTCTGGAGTATATACACTTTGCACACTTCCAAGAGGAGCCTATTTTCTTGCCTCTTTGTGGCTTCTGCAAATTTAGGTCTTAGAATATTCTGAATGGGAACAGTACTTTAAGCTTAGGGCTTTAAGCCATGCTGTTCAAGTTTCAGCAGGTTGTGTAGAGGTTATGAGTGGGATTCATAATGAGCATCTGTTTTTTCTTTGAGTCTAAACTTCAGTGGTTTAGGAAAGGTGGGTGCACAGCAGGTATTCTTGTACGACACACACTCTGTGGCAGCTCAGTGAGCGTCCTAGGTATATTCCTGTGCACTGAATTTGTATACAATTCTACTGGGAGAGAACTTGCCTCTCTTTCCTCTAGACTTTTGCTGATTGTTTGTATACTCTTTTTGCTCTAATAAATCATATTCACGAGTATAAAAACTTTCAGGCTTTTTAAGGTCTTTCACTGAATATGAGAGTAGTTTATTAAAAAATCATGTAAGATATCATGTTAAGGAAGATCTCTCTTGGGTATGACTGTTTGAACTGAATTGTGAACAGGGAATAGGAAGGAACGAGAAAAGGAAAGGAGAAAGTGTTTTCCAAAATGAGAAAGGAAAGTTAGTGAAGAGAGTATCTCAGTCTTACAAACTGAAAAGTAGGAATAGGCAGTTTACAGCCCATAAATCATAATAAAGATCATTCTAATGCTTAAGCAAGGGAGGGAGATGTGATTAGGTTTCAGAAGAACTCACTCAGGCTGTCACACAAACCGGAATGTTTGGAGGCTAACGTAAGCTAGCTAGACAACACCTTCTCCATATGAAAGTGGTATTCTTACTGTATACTTTTTATTCCTCAGTATTTAGTGTTTCATTGTTGCTGTTCGTCAAGTGATTGTTTTGTTGTTGTTTTGGTTTAGTTTATAACTTTGAAGCTAGAAAAGTTATTGAATGAGAGAATGAGTTCATATTTTTCCAAGAAGCTATAAGCTGGAGGATAAATGAATTTGTATTTTTTTCACTGAGCACTTTGAAAATGCTTAAATTTATTCTAAAGCCTGCTAATATTTGGTTTTATACTAAACCTAAACATACTAAAGATTTTAGAACAAGAAATAACATAAGAACTTACCACTATAGCAGAATGTCGAATATCTAATATATATTTCTCATCATTTGAATTTAATCTTAAAAATTTGCTCATATCTTCCTGGTCAATCCCAAGATTGCGAAGCCCATTCATAATTTTTCCTTCTAATTTTAGTATATCTAAAATACTTTATGTTCAAAAGAGAAATAAAATTTACTTTGATTTGGCAAATAAAAAAACTTTTAAAAGTTTAGTAGATTTCTCAAAGCATTAGAAGCAGGTTTCACTGGTATTTTTATTAATAGCAAGAAAACATTATTAAACTAACTAATAAGGGAAATAGTTTTAATTAGTTATCTGGGATAAACTTAATGCTTTTTAGGGTAATAAAACTATTACTTAAAAGAAAATGAATAATGTATTCTTTTTTTAAAATTGAGTTCTTTATTGGTACATTATATACACAGCTCACGATCACACACAACATTGGGGAATTTGTACCAATATGTGACACAGGTCAATTCTCATTTTTACTCATATCCCTACCCAATAATGTATTCTTTAACAAAGCAGTGATAATATGATCAGTCCTAAGCAAGTAAAAAATGAGGGATAAAACATTTTAAGTAACTCTTTTGAAAAAACACCCATAAAAATAAGATTAAACATATTAAACATAAAATTTAAGTTAAAAAGAAGCTCTAGTAAAGCATCAAAGTTCATTAACTGTTTAGAATACAATTTAAAATTTCTTATTATACATACAGCAATCCTTTAAGCCCCAAATCTGAAATATTCCAAAATAAAACTGAGTATTGGCATGATGTTACAAATGGAAAATTTCACACCTGACCTTGTGATGGACTGTAACCAAAACTCAGGCATGATAAAAATACAGTATAAAATTACTTTCAGGGTATGTGTGTAAGGCGTACATGAAATATAAATGAATTTCATGTTTAGACTTGGATCTTATCCCTAAGATATTTCAGTCTGTACATACAAATATCCACCCCCACAAAAAATATCATAAACCTGAAACACTTTTTTCAAGCATTTTGGGTAAGAGATCCTCAACTCGTACAGTAATTCAATACTACCTTTATTTTATTTTTTAACTTTTCTTTTGAGACAAGGTCTTACTATGTAGCCTAGGATGACCCAACAATACTTTTAAGCATCAATATTATTGTTCAAACCTAACATCACCAGAAAATAGCCTCACTGACAGAAATCTGGGCAATCTCAATCTGTTCTGGTCAATTTGTGCCCCTTCCCACTTTCTCCCCTTGGCTAGCACAGCTAAAGGTTTGCCAGTTTTATCTTTTCAAAGCACTGACTGTTTCATTGATCTTACATACTATTCTTTTAGTCTATTAATTTCTACTCTGACCTTTACTTTTTCCCTTCACTGATTTGAGGTTTAGCTTGTTCTGTAAGACCCGGCAATACACAGATTATCTACGGAACCCACTGCAGTAAAATCTGCTCAGAACTGCTTTTGACACATTTTGCATCTGTTGAAATACTCTATAAATGCCTGTTAACTCCATTTGACCTGCTTATAACTTAACAATGTTTGAATTTTTTTGTCTGAACGATCTGGTATTTGTGAAAATAGTTTTTGTATTGGAGCCTTATCTTACCCTTTAGGGTCTAGAAATGTTTTATAAAACTAGATGCTCCCAACAATTAGTGTATATTAATTTATAATAATTATATTTTCTCAAACTGATCTCTTGATTATTATATGTTAACTTTGTCTATTATTCCTTTGTCTTTATTTTTTTAGAGGTAAGTATAGCTACTCCTATTTGTTATGGATTCCATGTGCTTGGTATATAATTTTCTATCCTTTTGCTTTGAGTCTGTATATACAGCTGTAGATGTTGATTGCAAGCAGAATATTGCTGGCTCTCATTTTTTTTTTTTTTTAGACAGGTTCTCGCTTTGTAGTTCAGGCTGGCCCTGAGCTCACTATGTAGCCCAGGCTATCCTTGAACTCAGCAATCCTCCTATCTCTACCTCCTGAATGCTAGGATTACAGGCTTGAGCCTTGAGCTGCCAAATCTGGCATTTGTGGTTTGTGGTACTGATTACCAGTGGGTGTGAGTCACCATGCCCAGTATTGTTGTACGTAGTTACTGGGGATTGAACCAGGGACCTTGCATTTGCTAGGCAGGTGCTGGAAACACTAAGCTAAATCTCCAAACCTTCATTCTTATTTTTGCAAGTTGGAGTATATTGTAGTAGGGTTATTTGTGACACTTAGGGTTATAAGCTCCTCCTACACCTGGATGTTCATGCTTTTCTGATATCTGTAAATTTTTTACTTGCTGTTAATTCACTGGCTAGGTTTTCTGTGCCCTTAACTGTTATTTGTTCTTTGCATATATCAGCAGAGTAGAGGTTTCATGTTTTCCCTTAACACTTGTTAGTGTCAATGTAATATTTCAAAAGACCTGTCAACCTTAGGTGGTCATTCTTCCACTTGATCTTGCCTATTGTGGAGGCCTTCATCTGAAAAAAAAAATTTTTTTTTGAGACAGTATCTTGCTTTGTAGTTCAGGCTGGCACTGAGCTCACTTCAAGCAAACCTCGAACTCAGCAATCCTCCTGCCTCTGCCTCCCAAGTGCTGGGATTACAGGCATGAGCCACCATGCCCGGCATTGTGGTGTGTGATACTGATTGCTGGTGGGCATGAGCCACCACATCCAGTATTCTTGCATGTAGGTACTGGGGATAGAACCAGGTATCTTGCACTTGCTAGGCAGGCACTGGAACCATGGAGCTAAATCTCTGGCTCTCAACTGAAATTTTGTTGGAGTTACTGAGCTTTTTATTTCCATGATTTGGCTTTCAAAACCTCTATTAAACTGCTCATTTATATCCTGATTATTTTTCTTAATCCTTTTAGCTATTTGTAACTTCTTAGAATTTATTAACCTTTTTACAAAGTTACTTTTTTGGCCAGGCATGGTGGCTCACACCTGTAGTCCCAGCATTTGGGAGGCAGAAGCAAGAGGATTGCTGAGTTTGAGGATTGCCTGGGCTACAGAGTGAGCTCAGGGCCAGCCTGAACTACAAAGTGAGATCCTGTCTCAAAATTAAAAAAAAAAAAGTCACTCTTTTGAATTTTTTGTTCAGCATTTCATCTACTTTAAATTTGGAATGTTACTAAAAAGTTTAAAACTTTTAGGAGATATTATGTTCCACTGTTTTTTTTACTTCTTATGATTCTATGTTGGTAATTATGCAGCTGTTGGAATGAATGTCTTTTACTTCTTTTAAGTATGGACTTTCTAGTAAGTGAAAAGCTTTCTCTTTCCTGTGTCTTAAGTTATAAGTTTGTTTGTTGTGCTTATTTTAGCTCCTCACTGTAGTGTAATTGCTCGGTAGATTCTTAGCTATGATTGAATGTGGGCACAATGCGGAGTATAACATAATTGAAGAGATGTGTACCGTCTCTGTAGATCATGCAAAAGTGGAAACACTAAAAATGGAACCACATGTGTATTAGAAGCAGAGTATGTAATAAGTATCCTCTGTGGTTACTCATGCAATGGAAGTGGTGGCCTCAGTGAGGTTACAGAGGTGCCCACAGGTATTGTTGATATTGGCTCTGTTACTTCCAAGGGTTTCTAATAGGGGGTGCTCTGGTATAGTGAAGGGTCTGAAGTACTTTGCCTCTCCTAGACACTAGTACACTTCACTTGGACAGGGGCAGGAGTGTAGCATCATAACTCACTTCTGCAGCACTTACATTCAGTCTTATCAGCAATATATGTGAAATGACAAGATGTGGTATGGCTAATGCAGAGGACCTATGATGAAGTGTCCGTAAAAGCTGCAGTATCCCTCTGCAGTACTGGCATGTCTGCAAAAGAGTGGGACCTCAGCCCCTTCTCCCTCCAGCTGTGACCATCTGGGATGATTCAATGGCCAGAGGCTTTCTTTCTCCTGATTTTTAAGTTTCAGTGTCCACTGGTATAAGTATAAGTGAGCTGTGGCTGGACTTGTACAAACTCCCTCTCAGCTGTGCTGTGGATGCAGCTCAGAGGCATAGCACCCATTCGCAAGGCTCTGAGTTCAATTATCAACATCACCTCCACACCCTAAAACAATAATCAGAAACAAAAAAATATGAAAAAATAAAAAGAGAAAGAAAAAATGTTCTCAACTGAGATGTGCAGAGAATGAGCAAGGGCAGATTGTGGACTATGAGGCGAAAGTTTCTCTCAGGCTCTTCTAAGGTTGTGTGTTTCTGGGGCAGGGGACAGGCCAGGAATTTCTCTCCCTCCAATTCTTTTAGTAGTGATACCCATCAGGTGTGGAGTGAGAGTGAGCTGGCAGAAATTCCTCCCAGCTGAGAGGCTCAACAGAATAAGCTAGAAAGGGATGCAGGCAGTATCAGGCTGTTTCTCTCTGAAACTTCTTAACACTGTGCATCTTGGAGGTGGGCAAAAGTTGGAGCTCTAGTGCCTTGCTTGGGACCATCCCAAAATTCTTCTGTAAATGTGGGGAATTTAGGCAGGAAATGGGATGGTAGGAACAATCTGTTCCACCACTTTGATCCAGGCTCCCATGTGAAATCACACATGACTGGGCTATATGCTAGAGATCAGGGTCCCTGATATCCTGGTTCTAGAGCACAGCACCCTCTGGTCCCATATGAGTTACAGCTCATGCTACATCCCATTCTTGAGTATAGTAACTCATTAAGTTTGTGTGTGGCAGAGCCTAGTGCCTCCTTTGAGTCTGGTGTTTGCTGAGACAGTGCAGACAAATGACTCCAGGTTTCCAGAGTGTGCAAGGGTTTCTGATCCCCAGAGCAGTCCAAATTCTGACTATAGATCCTTTCTCAAGATGGCTCCTACATATAGTTTCTGGAAATTCATGGGGAAGTATGGTGAGTTCTTTCTCCAAAGCCAGGTTACTGTGTATACCCCGGGGCCTCGTACTTAGGCTGTATGTAAAGGGGCTGGTTTATGTGTCAACTACTCTTTTGCCAAGAATCTCTCTCTTTTATCCCTGCAGAGGGGAGACTTCCTTTCTGCAGACCACAGAACTGTGAAGCAGGTGGCGGTGTTTTGTTTCTTGTCCTATGCTGCTGCCTCAGGCCTCTGGAATTCATTCAGCAGGTGTCCATCTCCTTGCTTCTCAATCCCAGTGTTCTCCCAGTCACCCAGCTCAATATATAGCTATACACTGTGTGAGTGCTGGGTGCCTCTATTCTGCCATCGTGTTCTTCTCCCATGATTCATTTATACTCATAATTAATACTTACCTAAAAGGGTCATAAATGTCCATATTAATCTGAAGGCCATTTATAAATAGACGAGCATCTCCTGGCTGAATTTTAAATCTATCTATGAGATCCTTGAATAGAGGAAAAATAAAGAGTTAGCTAAGTGATTTAACAATAGTAATCTATGTTAGGGGGCATTAAAGTATTTCAAAGAAGGGACAGTAAAAATTTTAGGGTTTTCAGGATATACAGTTTCTTTTGCAACTATTCTGTGTTGACTTTGTAGCACCAAAGCAGCCTTAGAACATATGTAAGTCAACAGGTATGATTAAACTTTAATAAAACTTTCATTTATAAAAAGTGGTAGGAGGCCAAATTTGGATTACAGGCCAGTGTGATGAGAACCGTATGTTAGCTTAGAGATGGAATTCAATACCATAACATTCTGTTTTGTCATACATGATATTAAAGTTATGCTGCTGGTACACAGTTTTATATAATACACAATCACATACACAATTTGATATGTGGCAGATTTGTGTTCCTTGAGGGAATGATAATCCAGGTTAAATTTTGGCATGTTGTAAAAATATTTGAAGCTCACTCTAAATTCTTAAGTTTCTATTAAGTACAATTCGAATTTTTACTGTTTTTCATTCAGTAAAGATTTTCTGAGTGCCTTCTATGAACAAAAACAACTAAATGCACTAAAGCTGCAGCAATTAAGAGCAAGGCATTACATCAGACTTGATGTAAACTTTGGTGTTCTACTTACTTTTTGTCCAATTTGTGCCAATTCAATTAGGCTTTGTAATCGTCAGCTTATTTATCTGTTAAATAGGTCCTCATCACAAAGACACATAGACAAAGAACTTTGTTTACAACTACTAGGCTGGGCAAATCAATTCAGAAAGAAAAACAGTTTTAAATCAGTGTATTTCAATAACATCATAAATGACCAGAAGTGATTTGTACAAATACTTTTAAAAGATCAAGGAAGGAACTAAGGGCTTCACAGAAAGTTTGATGGTGAGTTGTTTTTGTGTGATTCCCACTCAACACGATAAGTGAGCTAAACACTAAAAAAAGAAGACAAACTAAACTGGTAATAGGACAGTATATATATGTCTGTTGTTTCATACAGAATATTGGCCAATTTTGATTTGTCTTTAGCTACTTCTGTGCTTATCAAGTACTTTTTTTTCCCCCAAGAATTCTGTATTCTAACAGGTAACAGGCTGAACTCAGTAAATTTTGATTGCTAAAATACTACCAGAGAGGAGCCTCGTTAGTGCAGCAGGTATTGCTTCAGTCTCATAAAACACTACCAGGAAGAGACTGAAGATGGCTCTCAAAATGCCTCTTCTTTCTTTGATACCAAGTGAGCTAACCTTATATCCTGACTAACTAGCTTGAACGTAGACTTAAAGTAGAATCTTTCTTAAATAAGGGGTAAGAATTCAATTGGTAATATGACAAACCAAAGAGCCTACAATCCTCTTATTTAAAAAAAGCACCAAAACTCTAGGTTACAGTGTTAATGACATCTAGATATCGCTTTGCTTACAAGAAAGTGGAAAGATTTGTAAGGGTGAATGGATATGGAATATGAATCTAAAGATGTAAAACCAAACTAAAGACCTTGACCTGTAGAGATCTACAACTTTCTAGATGATATAAAGCTTGGGTTTTGAAGGGCCAGTTTCAGGGACAGGAGACAAGGCCTTGGGTCCACAAAGTAGAGGAGTAGGATAAAAAAGATCTTTGTGCACACACAAGAGTGTGATGCTCACAGGAAGAGGTGAACTAGGAGATGTAACACCTTGCAGAAACACAAAGAAACTTGTTTTTTTCAATCTTGGTTTTTGGTGGAAGCAGAATAAGTCTTTATATGAATTCACAGCTTCTGGCTTGTCTTCCCAATGGTTTAAGATTTGACTTCACACTGTGTTTATGGCCCCCCAAATAGATTTTATTTAAAATGGAATGAAACTAGTAATGCTCCTAGGCTTTCAGTAGAAACAAACACAAATCCCCACGGTAAAATACAAACTCATTTTCAAAAATGAATAGTTTATTACAATATATCTCTTTAATAATCAATGAAGCTGAGCCATCACTTGGAGCTAAAAAACTTCCAATTAAATGGATCTCAGAAGGCTGTTTGAGCTTTATGATAGTAAATTGGTTTATAAACATGTTTTGAGGTCCCTTACGTGAAACCAGATGCATTCTGAATTTTAAAATTGAAGTAAACTTACATAAAAAACTTAATAAAGGAACATTTTTATTTTCATAAGTAGTTTTGGAGATGATGTTTTAATATAGGGAATTTCTCTAGAGTTCTAAAATTTTCCTTAAAGTACTTAGTCATAAGTAAAGAGAAGTGAGAACTTTCATTTGGATCAGGTGTAATCCTTTATTTGACTTTTGTGTTTAAGCATCTGCACTGGTTATTGTTTAATTTAGGCAATTAAAACTATCTCACACTGCTGATAAAAAAAATTGTCTAAGTACCTGGCTATGTCCACATTTTTTCAAATAAATAAAAAATGTCAGTATAATTTAGTAGATCTTGCAGCCAACAATAAAATATTGACTCGATTTACACTAAATTTAAAATCATCAAAATAGAATCTGGCCGGGTGTGGTGGCTCACACCTGTAATCCCAGCACTCAGGAGGCAGAGACAGGAGGACTGCTGAATTTGAGGCTTGCCTGAGCTACATTGTGAGCTCAGGGCCAGCCTAAACTACAAGTGAGACGCTGTCTCAAAAAAAAAAAAAAAAAAAAAAAAAAAAAAAAAAAAAA
>PVIC010055900.1:0-11093 GCA_004025085.1 Thryonomys swinderianus
AAAAAAAAAAAAAAAAAAAAAAAAAAAAAAAACAAAAACAAAAAGTGGTTCCTTCAACTGGAAGATATTTCATATAATTCTGTTGGTCTATGCTAATGTTAGATGGGAGAAATTTACCTTTTCTAAGGTACCTACAACAGCAGCCCAATGTCACATGCTGTACTACAATGTGACCCTTCTCTTGAATTTGTGCAGGTTTATGATATGCTGGTAAATAATTGTACAATGCATAAAAAGTGATGAGGCTTTGCTACAAGACATCCAAAGCTTAATCAGAAAAGTCAATCCAGCTTTTAACTTGTTCACCAGGAAACTAACTTTTTAGAGCCATGAATCATTATTTATAACATTTCAACTGTCATGAGACAACCATACTAGGAAGGAGCTTGAGCCATCTGAAGATACCACTTGTTAATGCTCCAATTGTTGAGCCAACATCACCCATTTTGGGGTTTAAACCATATCCATATCAAGTATTTTCTCTCAGCAAGGAGAGAAAAACAGCTAAGACAACTAGACACATAAGTTTTGAGAACACTTACTTTTGAAAACTCTGCCCTCTGCTCCAGTTTAACTGTTTTAAAGAAAAGTTAATGAAGCTGTGCTACAACTAATTCATAGATTCAGAGTGGCCTTATGGTCCTCCACACAGCTCATCCTATCACTCCAGGTCTAACCATGGTACTTCTAATGTCTCTGTGAGCACTAAACCCAGCCCAAGTGATCCCAGACATCTTTAGTGTCTTATAGCACTTCTCAGAAAAACTGATAGGGTTTTGAAGCATTCTGGAGAACAAGGCCTGGGAAGTCATTGACCATGTCTAACAACATGACATTCCTTTTAAGTCATGGGATGCCTACAAAAGTAACACATAGAGACTTAAGAATGTCCAAAGATTCAAAACTTCCTCCTGAACATATAGAAAGCCACAACCCAGCACCTGAGCTGAGAAGTTTCTCTGACATTCTCGGTCTATCTCAATCTGTACCAATCAAAAGCCGGGATAGGAAAAAAATAAAGGATAAATCATGGAATCCTAGAGGCTCTTAGAAAAATTTATAAAGAGCATTTATAATTATCTTTGTACTATCCAAGCCATGACTGGATCATCCACAACAAATGGCTTATTCATGGTCAGCTATTTATGGGTTATAACTCACAAGAAAATGCATCAGAGTTTCAGAAATACTTTTGGAAACTTTCTCCTTATTAGAAGTAAAACAACCTCTTTTTATTTGTTTGTTTTTTGTGACAGGGTCTCATTTTGTAGTTCAGGCTGGCCCTGACTCACTATGTAGCCCAGGCAAGCCTCGAACTCACAGCAATTCTCCTGCCTCTGCCTCCTGAAGGCTGGAATTACAGGTGTGAGCCACCACTCCTGGCCCTTTTTTCTTTGAATATAATATCTAGAAACTTTCTTCCACCCTCTGGAGCTACCATCTAACTGCTCTGACAGCCTTCAGACCTTTATGTCCATTTCAAGCCCCCCAAAGCCCTACATTTCCTTTTCTAGCCTAAACATCTTAAATTCCGTCAGTTGTTCCTTATAAGGTATGCTTTCAGAATTTCAGTGACTAAATAAGTTTCCATGATGTTCACTTCATGATTCATAAATCTCAAACTTTATGGTACTTGGAATAGAATATGTGGTCCAGAGACATATACAGTTCAGTATGGCTTTTAATTATGTTTTTGTCTTAGACATGTTATTTTCATGAAGAATCAAAATGAAGGCAGATGTCTTTCTTTCCACAGATAATCCATTCACTTAAGGTATTTTAGAAAGATCCTAAATCTTAAAATCAGAAAACCAGTCTTGATTTCAATCAACAATTTTTTAAAAGAATGTCTTTAGAAACGTGTTTGTTTTTAGATAGTTTGTACCATGCATGTCACACTTTCTTCACTTATAGAAAATTAATAATATGGGTAATGTAATATTATTGATAGACATAGAATGGAATTTGTATGTGTAAATGATTCTTAATCTGGAAAATTTTATATACATATAAGACATTTTACCAACTGAAGGGTAGGACTAGATACTTATGTCTATTAAATTTCATTTTCTTGTTTAAAGTCACCATCACAGGTCATGGAAAACTTTCTTTAAAGTATTACACAATCGTATTCAGTAATTCAGTAATTTTTTCTATGTAAGACATAAGATCATCATTTCTTCTCAGTGTCTTAGAATCATTAAACTTTCAAAGTCACTAGGTCATCTATCAGTTCCCTACATGTATGTCAGATACCTTTAATCAAAAGGAGTGATTTGCCTCCAGACTTAAAATGCTGTTCTTTATACCTGCTGATCCAGGACCTGGGTCAGGCTACTGATGGCAGCAGCAGCAATAGACCTAACTGCACTTCAGAGGCTAATATAAGAAAGCCACCAGTGCACTTCCTGTTCCATTCCAGAGCTCCAGCACAATGCTGGCAGAATAAGAGATCTTTGTAATTATTGTGGGTAGTGGGTCTCAAGACTGATCCAGAGCAATAGACAATTAGGGGCCAAGAACTTAATCAGAGAAAAGCACCACTCTTTGGCAAGACTACCAAGACTATTTTAACCTGTTCTAAATTGAGAAACAGGCTAAAATATTTGGATTCAGCATGTCAGTCTCACTGAATAAACTCTCACTGTATCCTATGAAAAAAAGAAGCATACTTTCATTTTTCCAAAGAAAGCTTTTTATTATGATATTAGAATATATAATCCATATAAAAGATAGCAACTTTGACTATAAATGATGTAGCAGAAAATGGCAATATATTTTTCATATATAATCTGACATAGATATATTCCAGGTATTTTGTATATAGCCCATTTGTTCTTGGAGAGTCCTAATGTGACAGTTAATATTATAGTTATTTTGTAAAAAAGTTCTGAGGGTTACTCAAGTCTCAGGACAAGTTTACACCAGCACAGTTTATAATTTCTTATCTAATTAATTAATTCTATAAATATACAATTGAGAAGTAGCTGAGAAAGTAAAAATACACAAAACACATGCATGCTCAATATACCCACATTATTTTTTTTTTTGAGACAGGGTCTTACTTTGCAGTTCAGGCTGGCCCTGAGCTCACTATGTAACTCAGGCAAACCTTGAACTCAGCAATCCTGTCTCTGCCTCCCGAGTGCTACCCACATTATTTTTGAGTGTTAGAAGAATGACAGCCAAGTTCACTTGTGTGTGTGTGTGTGTGTGTGTGTGTGTGTGTGTGTGTGTAGGGGTAAAACTAGAGCCTTGATTATCTTAGGTAAAAATTCTACAATTGTCATATATCTCCAAGATCCAACTTCACTTTAATCAAATTTAAGCTCTTCACAAATGAAAACTGGAGAAACTAATTTTGTATTTATTTTCCTGTTAAGTTTCAGGGAATGGGTCCACCATTGTTATGCACATCCAGTTTGAGTGGCATATCATATCCTAGAAGAGAAATACGGGATCTTGTACAACTTTCTATTAAATGGTGTTCAAAGAAGATTTAACAAAGAATAGGAGTTAATCATGGAAGGTTTCCAGAACAGGTAAACATATAAGGGGCAAGAGTACTGGGAAAGGAGGGTGATATGTGAAATAAATAGCAGCTATACATATACAGATGCAGCCAATCAAGTAGTATAAAGGTGTTGGCAAGCAAATAGCCTTTTCTGGGTTATGAGCAGGTACATGGGTTTACAAGTGTATTGAGATATAAAATGTGGATCTTTTTTATTTTATGTAAATATAGTAATGAAATATTCTGCTTGCCGACCAAACATGATTGGTGGTGGTTATGGTTAAAACTGAGTAACACAGCTCCACTCCACAAAATGAGAAAGCAGAAAAATTAAGACTTCACTGAGTTTTTCATCTCAATCACTATAAAAATCAAAGCGAGTACTTTTTAAAAAAAATACTCTGGCTGGGCATGGTGGCTCACGCCTGTAATCCCAGCACTCAGGAGGCAAAGACAGGAGGATTGCTGAGTTTGAAGCTTGCCTGGGCTACATAGTGAGCTCAGAGCTAGCTCGAACTACAAAGCAAGACCCTGTCTCAAAAGAAAAAAAAATACTCTGTTGGGAGTGGGAACTATATATGTCATGCATTTATTAGCATTTCATGGTTTACCAAACACATTCACAGATAGTTTTATTTGATTATCTCACCAAGTTGGCCTGTTGTTCACATCTCACAGCTGAACAAAGCTTACCCTTGGAGAATTTTGGTGAGCTTATTGCAGTCACTCAGCTTGGGGATTCCAGAGTGCAGATGCATGTTCTGAACTCAAGTCAAGTTCTCTTCCCTCTGAATGACTTTAGGAATTAATAATGGACACCTCCTTTGGGCAACCTCCTGTGTCATAGTTTTCTTGGCAGAAGATATTTCAGTTTAGGTGTTCCTATGTGACTGCTATGCAAAACTAAAAATTAGATCAGTCTTCTTTGTACAATACAGTGTAATCTCATCGCTATATTTGAGAATATGCTATAAACATCAGGGCAATGGATCCATATGATGTAAAAGTTTATGTACACAAAAGCTTAGAATTTCTATAATTCTTTTTTTTTAAAGTTTTTTGAGACAGGGTCATCCTTTGTAGTTCAGGCTGGCCCTGAGCTCACCATGTATCTCGTCTCAAACTCATAGCATTCCTTCTGCCTTTGCCTCCCAAGTCCTGGGATTATAGGCAGGAGCCACCACGCCCAGCACTGGTGTGTGGTACTGATTTCTGGTGGGTATGAGTCACCACACCCAGCATTGTGGTATGTGGTTACCAGGGGGATCGAGCTCAGGACCTTTACTTGCCAAGCAGACACCAGAACCACTGAGCCAAATCTCCAGCCCAAAGATCTCTATAATTCTTTAAACAAGGTGAAGTAATAACTTGAAATATTGGTTTACTATGATGTACAGAGATTTTAATCTTTGTCTTTTGTGCTGAAGATTGCAGAAAATGGAACAGAATGTTTGAATTTACCTTTTATTTGGCCTTTCCTATAATAGTTAATTCCACTTTGCATTTAATCTTCAGAAATTGTTGTCACTTATAGTTTTATCTTTTTACATTTTCTGAGACAAAAATGTTAAAATATTCACTACTGCTCATATATTAAGTGCTTTCATTTCAATTTTACTCTAATGTACAGGTAATATTTTGAATTGTGTATTGGCCATTCTGTCCACTGACATACCAAAGCCACTTTCTTGTTTTTACTTTATTTACTTTGTGTTAAATCTATTTTGCTTTGTTCATTCATATCTTTGTTTGAATTTTGTTGTGTATATGTGCTTTCTGGTACAACTTTTTCTTCCCCAGTGGTTACTATTTTTCCTCTTTCAAAGTTCACTAATGTCAATTTCAAATAGATTTGTTAAAATAAATTAGTTTAAATTCCACTGTATGTGGAAAGTCATTTATATAAACTTCTTGGTGATTAAGCTGGCTTCTCTATACACTATCTCCAGAACCAGTTTTATTCAAGAGTTCATTTTACTTTAAATAATCATGTGACAAGACAGAATGTTGGCAGGAAAGGAAAATGACCATTCTATAACTCTTTAAAACAGCAATGAACTATATATATCATTGGCAATGTAAAAAAAAATCCTCTGGATGGTGACATTGTCACACTTGGCAGGCTGACATTTTGATCAATTCTACTCTTTTTTTAATTGAATTCTTTATTGGTACAATCTATATACATCTCACAATCACACATAACATTGGGGAATTTGTACCAATATATGACACAGTCAGTTCTCATTTTTACCCATATCCCTACCCACCCACACCTCCCCACCCCCTATATACATGTTCTTTTATTTTCTTTCAGAATCATATTTATTCATTCCTCTCATTAAATACCCACACCAAATTTCCTTTGGAAATTTCCCATTCTACAAAAGCTGTCATACTTGCTAGAACTCATTTGCATCTACAGGTGTTCATATAAAAGAGAAGATCTGGTATTTGCCTATCTGTGATCTATTGATTTCACTCATTAGCGTGTCCTCCAAGGGTATCCATTTGCACATAAATGAATCAATCTTGTCCTTCTTTATGGCAGAATAATACTAATAATACTCCATTTTATTTAAAAAAAAACACATCTTCTTTATCCACTCTCCAGTTGATGGGCATTTGGGTTATTTCTAAGATTGAGCTATCACAAACTGAGCTGTTATGAACAAGGGTGTGCATCTGTCTTTCCAATATGATTTTTTAAATTCTTTTGGGTACATTCCTAGCAGGGGGATAGCAGGGTCAAATGTGACCCCTAGTCCTAGTTTTCTGAGAAATCTCCACACAGATCTCCACAATGGTTGCACAAATCTGCAATCCCACCAACAGTGGAGAAGGGTTCCTTTCTCCCCACAGCCTTGCCAGCATTTATTTTTGGTTGATTTTGTAATAGCGGCCATTCTTTGTGGAGTGAGATGAAATCTCAGTGTTGTTTTCATTTCCATCTCTCGAATAACCAGTGATGTTGAGCATTTCTTCATATGCTTCTTAGCTACTTTGACTTCTGCCTCTGAGAAGTGTCTGTTCATTTCAGATGCCCATTTTTGAATTGGGTCTTTAAACTTGGGGAGGTTATCTGTTTGAGTTCTTTATATATTGTAGATAATAGCCCTTTGTCTGATAAACAGCTAGTAAAGATTTTTTCCCATATTGTTGGTTGTCTTTTAGCAGTGCCAGTGACTTCTTTTGCTGTGCACAAGCTTTTCAGTAGGATGAGATTCCATTTTTTGATTCTTTGATCAATTCTGCTCTTAAAAAATGCAAGTAATATTAACTCATCCCCAGAAACAGATTATCTGATTGAGCCTGACAATAGAATACCAAAAGTCGGTTTTTATTTTCTTGATTCCCAATCTGATTTTTAAAAAAATCTGTTGAAAGAGCTACAGTTTAGATCGGTGGTAGAGCACTTGCTTAGCATGCGATGAGGCCATGGGTTCAACAAATGCATATGTAGCTGGGTAGGCAGATACATACACAGACAAGCAGGTAAACAATAGATAAAAAATCAAAATATGATTCTGAAAGAAAATAAAAGAGCATGTATATAGGGGGTGGAGAGGTGTGGGTAGGTAGGGATATGGGAAAAAATGAGAATTAACTTGTGTCATATACTGGTACAAATTCCCCAATGTTATGTGTGATTGTAAGATGTATATAAATTGTACCAATTAAGAATTTAATAAAAAAATCAAAAACAAAATTGGGTTCTAAGTCACACAGTTCTTCTCAGGAATATGCTCTGAAGACAAATTTTGACACAGTTTGATTTGTTAAGTTTCATAATATCCTGCATTTTGAGAGCATATTTTGCCTTACAAATGTTGCTTTGATGCCAGCAGCAACCTTGAGAACTTTACAGAGAATATACCCTTTTTATTCCAGTTTTGAGCTAAAAGAAGTGGAAATTAAAGAACAGAAAGTAAATTAGAAGAGATCTAGGCCTTGTAATTCTTACTTTTATAATTTCTATTGTTTGGGTTAAACTACTTTAAATTTTCTAGTATTAGGATATTTTATAATAATAAAAAGGAAAATTTTGTATATTCTCTGAAATGTGCTTCCTACAATGAACTTTAGTTATTGGTAGTTTTTTGGAGGGTTGTGAGGTGGAGTAGAAGAAAATAGGTTTTTCTTTTGTTTCTTTCGTTTTTAATTGAATTATTTACTGGTACATTTTATATACAGCTTACAATTACATCTGATATTGGAGAATTTGTATCAGTATATGACATAATTCTCATCTTTACCCATATTCCTACCCACCACACAACCCCCTACCCCCTATATACAGAAAATAGGTTTAAATGTTATATTGCTCCTGATAGTTTTAAACTAATTGTGACAATATGATTTTTACTCTTTGTATCAGGATGTCAATTAATAACTATAATTCTTAAAACTTAGAAGTAGTAAATGTTTTTGTGAGTAAGGTCTGAATGGTTACAGAATTAGCACAGGGTTGATCACACAATAATATTTTAATGGAAATATTTTCATGGAAGTTTGGCCTGAAACAGTTTTGATGCTTTTGATATTTTTTTCTTTTTTGAGACAGGGTCTCACTTTGTAGTTCAGGCTGGCTCTGAGCTCACTATGCAGCCCAGGCAAGCCTGGAACTCAGCAATCCTCCTGTCTCTGCCTCCCAAGTGCTGGGATTACAGGCGTGAGCCACCACACCCGGCATTATGGTATGTGGTATTGATGGCTAGTGGGTGTGAGTCTCCATGCCCAGCATTGTATGTGGTTTCTGGGGATCGAACTCAGGGCCTTGCACTTGTGAGGCAGGCGCTGGAACCAGTGAGCTAATCCTCCGGCCCACTTTTGACATATTTTTGACTCAACTATCCTTACTGTGTACATCTGTCTTCTCTAAGTAGGAAAGGACTGTGCTGTTCAGATGTTGTTGAAATAATTCCATTAACCATTTCCAGATGGAGTTAGTCTGAAATATCATCATGAGAAAGCAAGAACATTAATTTGTGATTGTATCTCATTATCAAAATCATTTATGTTATGCAGTAAATCCAAAAACTTAAAAGTTTACAGAGTTGAAGAGATGGTGATAGAAAAGACACATCATTTTATGTTATATAATGAGACATTTAAATACAGTGCCTAGTTTATTTTCTGATCTTCTTGAATATGATTTATTTATTTTTATATCTGAAATTTTATATTCACTGGCTGTTTTGCTGTAAAGAAAAGTTCAGTAATAATCACAACAGAAAGCTAGTAACTCAAATTTGAAGGAAGTGAGAAGAAAATGCCCCAACTCATTTCAGAAACAGAACTTAATCTAAACTGTGATGTTCATATCCAACAGGATGGAGAGAGTTTTGTTCTTTATTGCTTTGTTTCTGTCAATCCTGGTGCTTATGGCCTATTAAATGCCACCTGTAACTTCAGAAAGCAGCTTTAATAAGGCCTTGCCTCCATGGAACATCAGCAATGTTCTACTTTAGTCAGTTATTTACTGTGTCATGCTCCCATCAAACAGGATGCACAAACTATCTACACTCTTAATGCCAGAAAGATATCTGTATTGGTATAAAGCTCGGTATGCCTTCCACCAATAAAGCACCACTCAGTAACTTGAAGTTGGTAATTAAGGGATATTTGTTCTTTTTCTTTCATTACTGTTTATGGAGGATAGTTTTTTTGAAGAAGATGAAGGCTTAAAAAAGGACTCACTTCTGCCAATATTGCATTGATGAAGATGAAACTATTGATTCCCATTTGCACCATGATTCATCTAGGATTCTACTTTTCTCACTGGAAACTCTAATTTTGTATTTTGAAGAATAAATTGTACCCAAGAAGGCAGAACAGCATCAGTGATGAAAGGCAGGGGTTTTAGAATAAACTGTCTCCATCTGTATTTATTTATTTGCTTGTTTGTTTGTTTGTTGGTTTGTTTTTTGTGGTACCAGGGATCAAACTCTGACCCTTGTGTGACCAAGGTGGGCATGGTACCACTTGAGGTAAATCCCCAGCCCTTACATTTGTATTTAATTTAGCTATCTGGATGATTTTGTACAAGTTCCATAACATTGTGCCTCAAACCCCCACATAAATAGAAGTGATAACAGAATCTTTCGAGTGCTGATTTGTTCACCAAATAGAGTATAATAGATGTTAGTGCATAGTACATGTTGAGCATTTCCCATGCACTCACTATAGTTAACTGAGGTATTCAACCATTTCAGCGATAATACAACATTTTCAGAAAAGCAACTCCTCAATGAGACCATATTGGCTTCTATGTGTGAGGCCACAGAAGATATAAATCAGAGGTCACCTCAGCACTCCACTTAGAATGTGGTCAGCACAGTGTTCTGGAAGACTTATCTGCAATTTTTTTAAAAGACCAAATTTTAATCCCTGTTGTTATTAACTTCCTATGTCCTTGGGCAGGTTCCTCTAACTTACTGTTCCAGTTTTTTAAACTATAAGGTAAAGGGAATCTTCCAAAGCCTTATCCAGACTTATTACCCAATAATTACTTGGTCCTTGAAGAATAAATGAAAATGGCTGGGCAAACTTAACCACTGAAATTTTAAGTAAACTGTAAATAATTTATGCAATGAACATTTGTGTGCTACATGCACTTGTGGGACTGGGCTGGGGATATAGAATTTGAACCAGCCAGACAAAAATGCCAGTCTCCTAAAGTTTGCTTTCTAGAGAAGAATCCATCAATCAGTAAAAGATTAACAATAAACAAGAAAGTTTGAGGTGGTGAGCAAAGCTATGGAGAAATGAACTGAGGACAAAGGGATTAGGTGGTCAGAAAAGTTCCCTTCAAGATGTGTTTTAGGTTGAGGGCTAAAGGGCAGAAAGGGGCAGGTACGTGAAGATACAAAGAAAGAGTATCCCAAATAGAGGGAATGGTGGTTTAATCCTTAAGCTAAGAACTAATTTGAAGTATTTGGAAGCAAGAAGAAGACATAAACACAGAAGGGCATGGACAAAGGTGAAGCTCAAGAGGTGAAACCAATTCAAGCCTTACAGCCATGACAAGCAGTTAAGGTTTTATTATAAATGGGAGCTACTGAGAAGTTTTAAACAAATAGCATGGTGACATTTCAATTTGAAGTTTAACATGAAGACTTTGAAATGAAGATTGATTCCAGAAATCTCACTAGAAAAGGCAGTCACAATTTCATAAACAGACAACTGAGATTGTCAACTTAGTAATTCAGTAGACCTTATCTCAATTTAGATCTTAACTGAAAGGAGATTTGAGTCAGTTATACAATTCACAATTGTCTTTTAAGAATACTTAGCACCATCTGTAAAGTGGAAATAACAGTAGTAACAATAACCCCTAACAGAGTTACTAAGGATGTTAAATGAAATAATGTTCATGTAAAGTGCAGAACAGGAATTGGCACTTACTAAGTACCCCAGGGACTGCTCATATTTTGTTCTCCAAGTCCCACTTACCCCTTCATACCCATTTTGTGGGATTTCTATGGTTCTGTGTTTACAGAAGTCCTGTTTTTCACCACGAAAACTGAACGTATTGCTTTTTGTATGTTCTTTGGAAGCTAAATGCTTGTGACCTGGT
>PVIC010055901.1:0-11101 GCA_004025085.1 Thryonomys swinderianus
GTCAGGCTGGCCCTGAGCTCACTATGTAGCCTAGACAAGCCTCAAACCCAGCAATCCTCCTGACTCTGCCTCCCAAGTGCTGTGATTACAGACAGCCATCAAACCTGGCATTTGTGGTATGTGGTACTGATTGCCAGTGGGCATGATTCACCACGCCCACTATTGTTGCATATAGTTACAGGGGATGAACCAGGGACCTCGCGCTTGCTAGGTAGTCAGTGGAACCACTGTGCTAAATCTCTGGCCCATTGTTGGTTAATTTTTAAATATTATGTAGATTCATGTTATAGAAAGAGGTAGAGAAGAAAATTGGTTTTGTTTCCCCTTATCCCAGACGAGTTAACTCCAGCTGTACCAATAGACCAAGATCCCTTTGCAGCCTTGAGACAGCTGCCTGTTACAGCATGCACATCCTTGTTTTCCAGAAACTACACTTTCCTTTGAGTTAGTGTACTTCTATATTCAGTGTGAAATATCTCTGAAACAACTTTGTGTTTCAGCAGTTACCTTTGATTTTCAGTGAGTTTATACTCCAACTTTCAGTTTGAAAATGATGTCAATAAAATAGGGCCAGTAAATAAATGAGCCAAACTCATTATTTCCTAGAAAGAAAGCTATAAGGAAGTGCAATTATAGTTTCAGAAACAAATAGAACAGAAACCATAATGATAGATGAGTCCTTCATGACAGTTTATTCTCCCTGATCAAAAGGTTATAAATACAATTTTGATGAAAGGTCAATGACTTTTCTTAGAAGAGGATCATAATCATCATAAAGATAAAATAATGAGAACTAAAAGTTTTCCATGTTTAACAACTCACATACTAAAAAACAATGCTTAGGAATTGATTGGCAAATTAAACTTGTTTTTAAAAATAGTCCTACATTGTAAGAAGAAAATGTTCAAAAGGAAAAGGGAAAAGAGTGGGTAAGGGTAAAGATGAGAAAGAAAAAAAATGATGGTTAAAAAGGAAACAAACCTTTTGTATATAAGGGTTTGGGGGTTGTAGGGAGGAGAGGAGAATGAGAAAAAATGAGGATCAAGATGTGTCATGTACTGGTACAAACTCTCAATGTTGAATGTAATTAAAATCTATATATAAAATGTACCAATAAAATAAACTAAAAATAGTCCTATAAGCAAACAAATAGATTGATAAAATTATGCTTTTTATTTGTATTATTGAGAAATACAGATTTAAAAACCAAAACAACCATTTCATAGATAATTGATAAAGAAATCACATTACATTGTTAGTACAGAATTTTTTTTTTTTTTTTTTTTTTTTGGTGGTACTGGAGATTGAACTCAGGCCCTTGTGCTTCCAAGGTAGGTGCAATACCACTTGAGCTAAATCTCCTGTCCTTAGTATTTTCTTTTTAGTGTTACGTTTTATGAATTTCTTTCTTTATTATGAGATTTAGCTAAGGTCCCCAAATGCTTTTAGACGAACCACCAATTTTTAGTAATTGTATTAGTAAATTACTGTATTTAGTATAGGAGAGTAAGATTTTCAGCAAAGGGAAGCTGTCTTTTGTTTTGTTTTTTGTTTTGTTTTGTTTTTGTTTGTTTGTTTGTTTTGAGACAAGGTCTCGCTTTGTAGTTCAGGCTGGCCCTCAGCTCACTATGTAGCCCAGGCAAGCCTCGAACTCAGCAATCCTCCTGTCTCTGACTCCCGAGTGCTGGGATTACAGGCGTGAGCAACCACGCCCAGCTATCTGTCTTTGTTTTAAAAACTAATGGAGGACTGGAGGCTGAGCTCAGTAGTTCCAGCACCTGCCTCTCAAGCGCCAGGTCCCTGGTTTCATCCTGGGTAACCGCATAAAACAATAACAGGCGTGGTGACTCACTCCCACCAGTAATCAGTACCACATACCACAAGGCCAGCTGTGGTGGCTCATACCTGTAATCGCAGCAGGGGGAGGCAGAGGCAGGAGGATTGGTGAGTTCAAGGGCTACATAGTGAGCTCAGGGCCAGCCTGAGCTATAAAGAGAGACCGTGTCTCAAAAAAAAAAAAAAAAATTAAGCTGGGCGTGAAAATATGCAAATGCAAAGATAACATAGCTTCTGAAACCAATGCTCAGAAAAATATCATTTCATGGTGTCCATCACAGTTTTATCCCTAATGTCCAAAATCCAGGAAAAATATCTTTAATCAGACAAATATTTAAATTACAGTGGTACAGCCAATGAAATATGACTTAGCAGTAAAAATGAATGAATTATTGATATATGTAACTTGAATGAATTTCAAAGATATGATGCTGGGTGAAAAACACCGATCCAAAACATTATGTAACTCATAATTCCGTTTATATAACATTCTTGAAATTAAAAAAAAAAAAAAAGAACTGTAGACATATGGAACATCTTTGTGGTTCCAGAGGTTGAGATGAATGGGGTAGAGTAAAACTGAGGGATTTCAAAATACACACACAAAAACATGTATAAATAGTGAAATTTGAATGAGACCTGATGTTTTTGCCAAGGGATACTTTCTGATTTTGATAGTGGCCTATAGTTAGCACCTTTATATGAATCTATGCATTTTTCAAAATCTAAAAGCTAAATACCAAATTAACAAAAAGTATCCATAGACTTCCTGAGAAGCAGCCACCCAGTATCACTAAGTAAAGATAAATTCATTGTTTCCTTTTTTTTTTCCTCTTTACCATCAAATTATTTTCTAGCTTGTGGGAAAGGTAGGAGGAAGAATAAGAATTCAGATATATCATGTACAGGTACAAATTTTCAATGAGAAATGTGATTATAATGTATTCCTAAACTGTACCAATAAACTCAATTTATTTTTAAAAAGATAGAAATTCATGTGTATTTAAAACACAAAGAGACTAAGCACACCTGGAGGGATCCTCTTATAACATCCCCAGTCTGATTTCTGTCCATTCTGTCTTGCCCAATTAGATATTTGTACAATACTATAAACTGCCAGTAATGATAGCACCTTGCTCTTGGGGTGATTTTTTTTAACTGAATTCTTTAGTGGTACAATTTATATACATCTCACAATCACACACAATATTGGGGAATTTGTACCAATATATGACACAGCCAATTCTCATTTTTACCCATATCCCCACCCACCCACACCTCCCCACCCCCTATAAACATGCTCTTTTATTTTCTTTCAGAATCATATTTATTCCTTCCCCTCATTACATTCCCCCACCAAATTTCCCATTCTAGAAAGACTATCATACTTTCTAGAGCCCACTGGAGTGATTTTAAAATATGGGGAGTGATCTTTAAAAATCTATCTCATCTATTTGCATTCAGCACAACTTTCTGTTTGAGAAACCCAAATTACAAAGAAAAAAAATCAGTTAAAGTGCTTTGAAACTTCTTTAGTCCTTTTGAATGTATAGTATTATAGGAAATTTTACATATATGTATATATATATATATATATATATATATATATATATATATATATATATATGAGAGAGAGAGAGACCTTAAGTGTAATGATCATGTTTATTCATTTAGCCATTGATTTGTCAAATATTTATTAAATATTATATTTTCTTATCACTTTAGATTTTAGAAATATAGAAAGGGTTTTTTTTTCTTGCAGAGTGCTTTCATTTTAGTGTGAAAGGCTGACATATAAGTAATATGTGAAAATTTCAACTGAGTCGTATTATGAAATCCAACATTTTAGTTAGTGTTTGTCAAGATTTCAGTACAGTGGGTCCCCACTTTACAAACAAGTTCCATTCTGGGAGGAGGTTTATAAGTTGGACTCCTTCCTAAATATGACAGAGAGTCTTACATACCTTTGATATCAATATACAATGTAAAGCATAAAAAGTCAAGTTCATACACAAAAATGCTGTAAATAAATGATTTTTTACTTTCACAATTACCTCAAAGTGATAATACAATAGAGCACAACTATAAATTGACTATTTTTACTTTTACTGTTATGGATTGACATCTACAAATGTTCATTAAGAGAGGTTATTTTTTACCTGTGAGAGTTTTTGACTCAAATGTTCACAAATTGGGGACTTCTTGTACAGTATTTCAACTAGTAAAAATGCATGATTAAATAGAGATATGTAATTAAAAACAAAAATTAATACACTTGACAATTATGTAAACCAAGGTAGAAAATATATGATCATCCTTTGAAAAGTGAATGGGAATTTAATTTTAATAAAGAGAATAAACATGTATACTACATAATTTTTAAGATTAGTGAACTATTTCCCCAATTAGGGACTTTCCATGAAGTACTCCAGAAATTATGGCTAGTAAGGTTTAGAATCACTATGTCATATGTACATCCTATTAAATAAGATCCCTTTTACATTTAGTTATTCTACACTGGGTCTTAATAGCTTCTGTCTGAAATTTTCTTTTCTTCAATTTAAATATTGTGTGTCTGCTTCATCCAGGTCATTTCATCTTATTCCATTTTTAGTCTTTTTTTTTTCACTGCCCTTTGCCTAGAGAGGATAGCCCAGCTAAAATCACCAACTGTACAGACATAAACGAAAAAGGAGACTGAGTTAATGAAGAAATAAGGAACTCTTGGACATCCATCTGATTTTGGTTTGGTGTTTATACAAAAATGTGTCATTTTCTGGTTTCTCAGTTGAGTACAAGTGTCACAGTTACTTTCTTGTTGTTGAGTCATATTACCTGATAGTCACAATTTAAAGAAGAAAATGTTTGTTTTGGCTTATATTGTCAGAGATCTCAGGCTATGGATGATGGGCTAGCTTAAAGGGAAAATGGCATGATGGAAAAGCATGGTGGAGGAAAACTGACTACATTGTGGAGGAATCAGAGAAAGAAAAGAGAAGTTTGGAAAAAAGATTTATTCTTTCAGTTTACACTCCCAGTGACTCAACTCCATCCAGGCTCCATGCTCTAACAGGACACTCAGCTGCTAAATTCATTAATAGATGAATCTACTGCAGTATACAGAAGCATTCCAGGATCCAATTACCTTTGAGAAGCCCAACCTCTGAACATAAGGAGGCAGGAAATTAGGGCACAGCAAGTTGGCTGGACAATAGGGTGTGACCTGTCAAACATGGAAAAGAGACTGAGTAATTGAGGTAACCAGTCCATTCATGGTTTGAAGTCACTGCCAGAATGCATGTGCAGAACAACTTCTGATGGCCTAGATATAAAAGATGGTGGTTATTGACTTCAGTGCTGCTGCTGTTTTCCCATTCTTGTAGTGGCCCATCATGTGTACTAGAATTATTTTCACTTTTCTCACCTCTATTTGAATTTCTATTTTTCTTCAATTTATCATTTTAAACTTTTATTATAAATAAATGGTACTTTTTCAATGTTATCAATTTTCTCAGCCAATTCTCTGAATGGGACAGCATAAAAGTGATTTTTAAAATAATGCTTTTTCTTCAGTAATAAATTTAGACCTAATATTACAGCAATATCAAGCACTTTGGAGTTTTATCTTTATGCACTGTCCCTTCATTTGATACATTCCACTGTCTTCAGAGGTGGATGTGACTGGTTCATACACACACTCAATTGGCTAATTAGTACACACAAAATCACACAAGGCACACAAACCAAAGCCAGAGTCTTGTTCAATCAAAATAGGCATCTTTTCACTGTTATATATTTTGTTTTCAGCCACCTTAAGTTTTAAAATGGTGTTTTGAATTGTTGGTTAGCCTTAAAAAAGCCATAACTGGATCTTCCTCAACCTCCAATTTTTGGAGTTTGTCACTCTCAAAATGGAAGTCTTTCCTAAGTCTTTCTTTTGCAGACCTTGTAATGTTGGGTTTAAGTATACATTATTCTTTCTTGCCCTACAATACGTTTTTTCCAAAACACAGGAACTGAAATCTATGGCTCATCTCCACCTGCTAATCTCACAACCAGCTGTCAAACCTCTAAATCATGCCACTCAAAGAGCACTTTTAAGAATGCTTGTTTTTGAGGCAAATGTATTTCAAAATTTTCCTGTCACATTATATGTACCCACAGCCCCAGAGCTTTCATCCTGGCCTGGTTCCTGTGAACTTCATCTGATCTAGGCTCTGGGTTATTTTCTGCAGTGCTTGCTTACATTCAAACCAAGCTTTTGCTCCTATCTATACTTACCATCCTTTTTGTTGTGAAAACATTCAATTGAAAGTAAGTTCCTGCAGCCCTGATCCTATCCTTGCTGTATGTCTTGTCCCTCACATCTGGGAAGAATTTTCTTCCTTTGCACTATAGCACAAGCTGCTGAAAGTTAGCTTCTTCTCACCTCTGCTTGAAGGAATTCCTTGGATGATGCTCTTCAACCAACAGTAGTGATCATTTTCATGTTCTTAAAATCCCAGACGAATAAGACAATATAATTCTTGTTGCTGGACAGATTCCAAAGAAAGAAACAAGTAATATAAGATTATATCCTATGAATACATTTGAAAAACGGGGAGATGTTACGTTTGTCAGCACTATTAACCACAAAAGAGTGACCATAAGGGTCATTTCCAGCCTGTCAGTCTGCACTGTATTCACTGTATTGAAGACTGATGTCCAATTATCTTCAGCCAGACTTGGATCAGTGTGACTGTGGAGAAACACAAATGCTGAAGTGCAGCAGGAGTCAGATTATAGTCAATGGAGAATCAGTGCCAAGCCTCCATAGATTCATGAAAACCTGTCCAAGTTGGCAATTCACCTGACATTTTTTTCTGTACAGGATAAATTTTGGCTTTCTGGAGTGTTTGATCTGCCCTACAGATGAGAAATACCATCAGTCACTTTTTATCTGTGTTAGATTTTGTGTACTGTCAATACCACCATTCTTTTCCATGAAGATAGACACGATCAAATTCCAATCCATGTTCTAATTTGAGTGACAGCTTTAGACTTGTATGAGTCAACTTGAAAATTATTATTTGCTCACTGAGCTCTTGTGCCAACTCAAGCAATTAATATGGACTGATCCATTTTACATATGGTATTTTCTTTTCTATTTCTCCACCTAATGTGGCCTTTAAAAAATGAGTAATTATCTCATCTTGACTAAATTGTTCTTTTGAGCTAAAAGAGCATTACCAATAATCCTTGACAGAACTGTTGGACACATCTCAAGAGAGGGTTATGAGTTGGCCTCAGAGTCAACCACAGAAGCACCTAAAAGACACTGTGAGTAGTGGGGTTCATTTGACTCTGTCTTCCAAATCCAATAGTACATTTACTAAACTTAATGGGGACTTGACTTCAAAGAAGAGAAAAAAGTCTTCAAACAGGTAAATTTGCCTCATAGAAATATTGGTGCCTGTTAATAATAGTCTATTTTATTAGGATAATTCAGAGATCTCTGCATTGTCTAATCTATCTTCATTTCCAGTACATGATTACAAATTTTTTTTTGAGTTTTGTAAGAGTCCTATGTGTCTATTGATTTGCCACTTTCCAATCTATGTCATAGGGACTCAATATAATAACATTAATTTTTCTTTGTTTATACTATTTGCAAATTTCTCATTTAGAGCTTGATGTTCTTCTATATTTTTCCCTTCAATTTATCTCCTCTATATGTTGGAATTTTCTAGTAAGTAAAGAATGGATAGCCCCAATTTGGAAAATGAGAGGAAGCCTGTGTGTTAATTACTTTGGAGATTGGAGGATTTAAATCCTTGGAAACTTGTGTAACAGAATCCTGATAATCTTTCTTCGTATTTCAAAGTTGATCTTCCCATTTCCTTCTTTTGAGGTTCTTTTACCTGAAAAGGGAAGAACTCTGGTTCAGTTTGAGATAAGTCCAAGGGGATTTCTAAGTAGGAATTTTTGCTCTATGAGAAGAAATATTTGCTGTCTGAAAATCTTGCTGTTTGAGTTCTTGAATCTTGATTAAGGCTAGGAAGAATTTTTGCTTGTTGAAGACCTTTTTGTATAACTTTCTACCCAGAGAGCAACTCACAAGTCTTTTATAGCAAAATGGACCTAGAAGTTTTCTCTTTATACTGGGAGCCTTTCAAATGAAGCTGGTACTGTAATATACTCAAGTGGCTGTCACTCTGAATTATGCCACTTGTGACCTGCAGCACTGGAAGGTAGAAGCTCTCCCCAGAAAGAGAAAAGAATCTTGTTTAAATAACCTCTATCTCTAGATGATTTAAAATACTTTGACAGATATATATTTTTATTTGAAAAATGAATAAAAAATAATTCAATCAGAAAAGCGACATCTGTTCCTAATCAATAGTC
The DNA here is from genome assembly GCA_004025085.1 of Thryonomys swinderianus. NCBI lineage: Eukaryota > Metazoa > Chordata > Mammalia > Rodentia > Thryonomyidae > Thryonomys > Thryonomys swinderianus. The sequence continues at coordinate 8,221 of PVIC010055901.1, forward strand.
CTGCAAAAGAATTAAAATGGTCTTTTTCTCTCCCCTGAAATCTACTGATAATTTTTTTAATCCTATTCCATTCATTGATATCAGATGCATTTACTCTGCATCTGATCTTGGAATTACATAAATAATAAAGTCCTCCAGGCTGATGGCATGGGACCAGTGGAATGTGTAACAATATAATCAGGAGAAAAATCTATATTTAATGTAAAGCATTCTAAACTGTAAGTAAGATGAATTTTAAACCCTTTTGTTCTCTGTGGCCAGGTTGTTCCACAGCTAATGTTTTTCCTGGTATTAAATCTTGTGCCATTTTAGATGAGATGATGTCTTATTTTCTTTGTTTATGACTCTGGAAATTATTATAACAATGCACATGAAAGAGGAGACTGAACAAGTACAAATGGATAAAACAGTATTCACTACTCAAAGCAAGTATAAATGGGGCCAATAATTTTTGAACTTGACAGTTTCTTAATCTTTTTTGGTGAGCTCAGTGATGATTTTTCTTGTTTCAGAACCTGTCACAGCATTCATTTTTGACCATTTTTATTGCTGAGATTAGTCAAGGTCTATCAATTGCAGAGCTCCAGCTCAGCCCAACACACGTCAGCTTTAATCACCAAATGCTGAACAATGCAAGAATTCCAGCATGTACCTTTGTAGCTATGATTACATTTTAAAATGACACTGTAGCTCATGAACTGACCTAAGCCAGCAAATATTCAAAATACAAGAGGTCCCTGAATAGGAGCCATGCCTTTTGTTCTCTCTGAAGCTTTTAGCTGAGTTAGTCACCAGCTCCAAAAGTCAAAACAAAGAGTAATGGTGTTAAACTTAACCAAAGCAGTATGATGCATAAAGGCACCTGGGCCTTGTCCTCATGTCTCTGGCTGGTCCGAATATGCTAATGTTTGTACTGGATCTTTGCGATTGAAACCTGCTTTATTGCTGATTTTTAATTTGCATATTTACCATTACGTTTGCATATTTGTTACTCAAGCTAGATTTACAGATGCTGCTTGTCTTATTAGGGCAGCTATGTGGTGGAAAGTTAGGGAATATGCCGAGGGCTTCAATATCTGCACTTAGACAATGTCAAGGAGTGATGGGCTTGTCTTGTTCCCCCATTAAGATAAGGGTAGAAAAAAGTGATTGTTTCAGTCCAAAGAAGTTTCCGTAGCTTTGCCTCAGGAGAAGCAAAGACGTGATGGTTGTGTGGTGAACCTGGAGTTTTTGCAAAAATAAAGAAATAACATTTTCTAAAGCAGACTGAAGATGCTAAAAAGTAAATTGTATCCATACTGAAATATACACTTTTTGTTCTTGTCATCATTCCCTAAACTATAGAGAATAACAGCTCTTTACATACCATTTGCAGTGTTTTAGGTATTAGAAGTCATCTGGAGATGATTTAAAGTACATGAGAGGATTGCGTAGGGTCTATGCAAATATGGCATCATTTCACAGAAGGGAATTAAAACTGGATTTTGGTATCCTGCGGAGTCCTGATACAAATCCAAAGAACAACTGTAATTGCTTCTGGAAAATATAACAAAACAACTGCTTCCTAGTCAAGCAAGGAGAGATGTAGGGGAAAAGGCCATTTGCTTAGGAGCACAGAAAAGAGTCTTCAGAGACACTGGCTTGTCACAGTATTGCAACATAGGCCTGTGTTGAGAGTGGGATGGCAAGGCTCAGCACCCAGGAACCCAACATATGTGTTCTATATTTGGCACAACTAGACAGCAAAGACTAGATAGTTTGGCAATCAGCAGAGCCAGAGTTATTGTCACCACCCAGTGCACAGGTGTTCAACAAGTAACTATAAAACCTGAAGACATTGATGTGTCACATGAAGGATGTACCTCTCACGTTGTGGCCTGTTCTCTGGCTCTAGAGCCACCAGCAAATCTTTTGAAACTAATGAGTCCTCCCTCTGAGTCCCCAGAAGGGTGACCCAGTGGCCTGGAACAGAGCCTGGCAATATGTATCAACTTTCAGTGATGATTCTGATGCAAACAAAGTCTGATAACTCCTACTTGAAAGCATGAAGTCCCACAGTATACTTTGCAGGGGAAAATACATTAGTGACTTGATTAAAGATGATTACGCATTAAATAAGCCAAAGAAGGAGAATAAAACCCAAGCTATACTTTAACATTAAATAGTGATTTCAAATATCCATACACATAGGAAGCTTGTTTCAAACAGTTTTCTTATCACATTTCTAGAAATACTAAATCTGTAGATCTGATGTGGAGCCAGTGTCATAGTTTTTAAAATCAGCATCCCAGCTGAATCTGAGACAAACGGCACACTGATAGCACTGTGTTACTCAATCAAATTAATCCCTATCTAAACTCTGTCCTAATTTTCAAATTGTCAGAGGAGAGATATGTTCAAATGTGGAATCTAATTCTCCAAGGAAAATATTTTCCTTTTTTAGAATAATTCTATAGTTTGTTAAAAAAAAAGTACCTTGAAATCCTCTAAAATATTGCCCACATGAAGGATGTTAACATGACCACAGAGACAGTACAGTACCTTCCAAATTTTATTTTCTCTCAGTTTTTATAGAGAGATTTCTTGTGGATAAATTCTTCTTGGGTAGATAACAACTTTATAACAGAAATCATTTCAAAAGGGAACTTCAATAGTATATACATCTAATTTAAAATGGTAACTATCAGTCCTTCAATGTTGGCATTCTAATAAACTCAAGGGTAAGATTAAAATTTATTCAGAAATGGGCCATTCCACTTACATTACCACTGAACTCTTACCAAATAGGTCTTCAGGATAATTATGAAGCATTCTTTATAGTATTTTGATACTACTTGTTTAAATGCTGGTTAAGGAAGTTTATCCCATAAAAAATATAAAA
>PVIC010055902.1:0-11092 GCA_004025085.1 Thryonomys swinderianus
CACTGCCAAAGATATGATAATAGACAGGATTCCCCTTATCAACAGCTTTGGAAATGTCCTGTTTTATAGGCATCAATACCTGTAGGCTCTTTTCCTTGGCTTAGGCTTCCAGTCAAAATTAAGAAAAACACAAGTCCAAGTGTTGTTTTGGAGATTCCTGTGCATTTGTCATGCAGTTCTCTTGTCAGCAGCATGGTTCCGAGGAAGAATATGCAGAGTGTATGACAGAGGTAGAGTGGGGTTGAGAGTGTAAGGTTGAAAGGATGGGTAGCGTTCAGACTGAGAACGAGAATGGTGTTACTGTGGATTTGCTTGCATATTCAGCATCAGTTTGCCAAGGAATTGTGACCAGTATAGCTCCAATTATGGTGAGAGCTAGTGGGGTTGTACCTCACCTTCCAAAATGGAGGCAATTGCTGAGTTCAGCAACGTTGCTAGGGTTAAAATTAGGATTCATCAGATTTTTCTGTCATCGTGACTATTCCTGTATATTGGGCTTCCCAATCAATTATGAGGATGAAGTGTACTCTCTGGATTGGCGTTAGCATTCGTGTGTTGTCCATATACACTGGTATAGGGCTTCATGCATCAGGGAGATTGTGGACTCAGGCCAAGGACTGGGAATTGTGACTCTGTGGGAGTGATACACTTCTGTATCTCACTGCCAAATATATGTTAGCAGCCCCGATTCTATTTCTCGATCACCAGGTTTTGCAATGTCCTATATGATAATCATCAGTTAAAAGCAGGCTCTTGCCCTTGGGATAGGCTGCCAGTGAGAATTCAGAAAATCACAAGTCCAAGTGTTGTTTTGGTGATTCCTGTGCATTTGTCATACAGTTCTCTTGTCAGCGGCATGGTTCGGAAGAAGAATATGCAGAGTTTATGATGGATGTAGACTGGGGTTGAGAGTGTAAGGTTGAAAGGCAGGGTAGGGCTCAGATTGAGATTGAGAATGGTGTTACTGTGGATTTTCTTGCATATTCGGCATCAGTTTGCCAAGGTATTGTGAGCAGTGTAGCTCGGATTATGGTGAGCGCTAGTGGGATTGTACCTCTCCCTCCAGAATCGAGGCATTTGCTGAATTCAGCCTTGTGGCTAGGGTTAGAGTTAGGATTCCACAGAGTTTTACTGTCATTGTGACTATTCCTGTGGATTGGGCTTCCCAATCTGTAGTGCTGATGAAGGGTACTGTCAGGATTGGAGTTCGCATTAGTGTGTTGTCTATATACACTGATATTGAGTTTCATGTGTGAGGGAGATTGTGGACTGAGGCCAAGGATTGGGAGTTTTGACTCTGTGTGAGTGATACACTTCTCTATATCACTGCCATATATATGGTAACAGCCACGATTCTATTTCTTATTCACCAAGTTTTGAAATGTCCTGTGGGATAATCCTCAGGTAAATGCAGGCTCTTGCCCTTGGGTTAGGCTGCCAGTCAGAATTAAGAACAACACACGTCTAAGTGTTGTTTTGGTGATTCCTGTGCATTTGTTATACAGTTGTCTTGTCAGGGGCAGTGTTCGGAGGAAGAATATGGAGAGTATATGATGGAGGTAGAGTGCGGATGACAGTGTAAGGTTGAAAGTCGGGGTAGGGTTGAATTTGAGATGGAGAATGGTTTCCCTGTGGATTTTCTAGCGTATTCAGCCCCAGTTTGCCAAGGAATCCTGAGTCGTATAGCAAGGATAATCCTGAGAGATAATTGCTTATTCCTCTCACTAAAGAATCGAGGCATTTGCTGAATTCAGCATTGTGGCTAGGGTTAGAGTTAGGATTCTTGAGAGCGGTACTGTCATTTTGACAGTTCCTGTGGATTGGACTTCCCAAACTATAGTGAGGATGAAGGGTACTGTCAGGATTGGAGTTAGCAATAGTGTGTTGTGCATATACCCTGATATCGGGCTTCATGCATCAGGGAGATTGTGGTCTCGGGCCAAGTACTGTTAGTTGTGGCTCTGTGGGAATGATACACTTCTGTGTTTTACTGCAAAATATATGGTCATGCTTCATGCTTCAGGGAGATTGTGGGCTGTGCGAAGCACTATTAATTGTGACTCTGTGGGAGTGAAACACTTCTGAATTTCACTGCCGAATATATGGTAATAGCCACGATTCTATTTCTTGATGAACACGTTTTGAAATATCTTCTGTGTTAGGCCTCAGGTACCTGCCTGCTCTTGCCCTTGGGTTAGGTTTCCAGTCAGAATTATGACAAAAACAAGTCCAAGTGTTGTTTTTGCAATTCCTGTGCTTTTGTCATGCAGTTGTCTTCTCAGTGGCAGGGTTTAGAGGAAGAATATGCAGAGTGTATGATGGAGGTAGCGTGGGGTTGAGCGTGTAAGGTTGAAAGGCGGGATAGGGTTCAGATTGAGATTGAGAATGGTGTCACTGTGGATTTTCTTGTTTATTCCGCATCAGTTTGTCATTGAATGGTGAGGCGTATAGCTTGGATTATCCTGAGATCTAATGGGGTTGTACCTCTCCCTCCAGAATGGAGGCATTTGCTGAATTCAGCATTGTGGCTAGATTTAGCGTTAGGATTCATGAGAGTGGTACTGTCTTTTTGCCTATTCCTCTTGATTGGGCTTCCCAAACTATACTGAGAATGAAGGGTACTGTCAGGATTGGAGTTAGTATCAGTGCATTGTGCATATTCCCTAATATGGGACTTCATGTGGCAGGGAGATTGTGGGCTCAGGCAAAGACCTGGGAGTTGTGACTCTGGGGGAGTAATACACTTCTGTATTTCACTGCCAAAGATATGATAATAGACAGGATTCCCTTTATCAACAGATTTTGAAATGTCCTGTATTATAGGCATCAAGTACCAGCAGGCTCTTGTCCTTGGGTTAGGCTTCCAGTCAAAATTAAGAAAAACACACGACCAAGTGTTGTTTTGGTGATTCCTGTGCATTTGTCATGCAGTTTACTTGTCAGCAGCATGGTTCGGAGGAAGAATATGCAGAGTGTATGACAGAGGTAGAATGGGGTTGAGAGTGTAAGTTTGAAAGGACGGGTAGCTTTCAGACTGAGATCGAGAATGGTGTTACTGTGGATTTGCTTGCATATTCATCATCAGTTTGCCAAGGAATTGTGACAAGTATAGCTCTGATTATGGTGAGAGCTAGTGGGGTTGTATCTCACCTTCCAAAATGGAGGCATTTTCTGAATTCAGCATTGTGGCTAGGGTTAGAGTTAGGATTCATGAGAGCGGTACTGTCACTTTGACTATTCCTGTGGATTGGGCTTCCCAAACTAGAGTAAGGATGAAGGGTACTGTCAGGATTGCAATTAGCATTATTGTGTTGTGCAAATACCCTCATATAAGGCTTCATTCTTCAGGGAGATTGTGGGCTGTGCGAAGCACTATTAATTGTGACACTGTAGGAGTGAAACACTTCTGAATTTCACTGCCGAATATATGGTAATAGCTACGATTCTATTTCTTGATGAACAGGTTTTGAAATATCCTGTGTGTTAGGCCTCAGGTACCTGCCTGCTCTTGCCCTTGGGTTAGGTTTCCAGTCAGAATTAAGAACAAAAAAGTCCAGGTGTTGTTTTTTCAATTCCTGTGCTTTTGTCATGCAGTTGTCTTCTCAGTGGCAGGGTTTAGAGGAAGAATATGCAGAGTGTATGATGTAGGTAGCGTGGTGTTGCGCGTGTAAGGTTGAAAGGTGGGATAGGGTTCAGACTGAGACTGAGAATGGTGTCACTGTGGATTTTCTTGCTTATTCCGCATCAGTTTGCCGTTGGATGCTGAGGCATATAGCTTGGATTATCCTGAGATCTAATGGGGTTGTACCTCTCCCTCCAGAATGGAGGCATTTGCTCAATTCAGCATTGTGGCTAGGTTTAGTGTTAGGATTCCTGAGAGTGGTACTGTCATTTTGCCTATTCCTGTTGATTGGGCTTCCCAAACTATACTGACAATGAAGGGTACTGTCAGGATTGGAGTTAGTATTAGTGCATTGTGCATATTCACTAATATAGGACTTCATGTGTCAGGGAGATTGTGGGCTCAGGCCAAGGCCTGGGAGTTGTGACTCTCGGGGAGTGATACACTTCTGTATTTCACTGCCAAAGACATGATAATAGTCACTATTCTTTTATCACCAGATTTTGAAATGTCCTGTGTTATAGGCGTCAAGTACCTGCAGGCTCTTGTCCTTGGCTTAGGCTTCCAGTCAAAATTAAGAAATACACAAGTCCACGTGTTGTTTTGCTGATTCCAGTGAATTTGTCATGCAGTTGTCTTGTAAGTGACAGGGTTAAGAGGAAGAATATGCAGAGTGTATGACAGAGGTAGAGTTGGGTTGAGCATGTAAGGTTGAAAGGAGAGGTAGGGTTCAGATTGAGATTGAGAATGGTGTCACTGTGGAATTTCTTGCGTATTCGGCCTCAGTTTGGCCAGCAATAGTGTGGCGTTTAGCTCGGATAATCCTGAGAGCTCGTGGGCTTCTACCTCTCCCTCCAGAGTGGAGGCATTTGCTGAATTCAGCATTTTGGCTAGTTTGAGGGTTAGGATTTGAGAGATGGTACTGTCATTTTGACTATTCCTGTGGTTCGGGCTTCCCAAACTACAGTGAGCATGAAGGGTACTGTCAGAATTGGAGTTAAAATTAGTGTGTTGCGCATATGCCCTGATATAGTGGTTCATGCCTCAGCGAGATTGTGTGCTCAGGCCAAGGACCTGGAGTAGTGACTCTGTGGGAATTTTACATTTCTGTATTTCACTGCCAAATATATAGTAATAGCCACGATCCTCTTTCTTGATCAACAGATTTTGAAATGTCCTGTTTTTAGGCGTCAAGTACCTGCAAGTTCTTGTCCTTGGATTAGGCTTCCAGTCAAAACTAAGAAAAACATAAGTCCATGTGTTGTTTCGGCGATTACTATGCATTTGTCATGCAATTGTCTTGTAAGTGACAGGGTGAAGAGGAAGAATATGCAGAATATATGACAGAGGTAGAGTTGGGTTGAGCGTGTAAAGTTGAAAGGAGGGGTAGGGTTCAGACTGAGATCAAGAATGGTGTCACTGTGGATCTCCTTGCATATTCAGCATCAGTTTGACAAGGAATTGTGACCAGTATAGCTCCGATTATGGTGAGAGCTAATGGGGTTGTACCTCACCTTCTCAAATGGAGGCACTTGCTGAGTTCAGCATTGTGGCTAGGGTTAAAGTTAGGATTCATCAGATTTTTCTGTCACCGTGACTATTCCTGTATATTGGGCTTCCCAATCAATTGTGAGGATGAAGTGTACTCTCAGGATTGGCGTTAGCATTCTTGTGTTGTCTATATACACTGGTATAGGGCTTCATGCATCAGGGAGATTGTGGATTCAGGCCAAGACTGGGAATTGTGACTCTGTGGGAGTGATACTCTTCTGTATCTCACTGCCAAATATATGGTAGCAGCCCCAATTCTATTTCTCGATCACCAGGTTTTGAAATGTCCTATGTGATAGTCCTCAGTTAAAAGCAGGCTCTTGCCCTTGGGATAGGCTGCCAGTGAGAATTCAGAAAATCACAAGTCCAAGTGTTGTTTTGGCGATTCCTGTGCATTTGTTATACAGTTGTCTTGTCAGTGACAGTGTTCGGAGGAAGAATATGGAGAGTATATGATTGAGGTAGAGTGCGGATGACAGTGTAAGGTTTAAAATCGGGGTAGGGTTGAAATTGAGATGGAGAATGGTTTCCCTGTGGATTTTCTAGCGTATTCAGCCCCAGTTTGCCAAGGAATCGTGAGGCGTATAGCAAGGATAATCCTGAGAGATAGTTGCTTGTACCTCTCACTAAAGAATCGAGGCATTTGCTGAATTCAGCATTGTGGCTAGGGTTAGAGTTAGGATTCTTGAGAGTGGTACTGTCATTTTGACAGTTCCTGTGGATTGGACTTCCCAAACTATAGTGAGGATGAAGGGTACTGTCAGGATTGGAGTTAGCAATAGTGTGTTGTGCATACACCCTGATATAGGGCTTCATGCATCAGGGAGATTGTGGTCTCAGGCCAAGTACTGTTAGTTGTGGCTCTGTGGGAATGATATACTTCTGTGTTTTACTGGAAAATATATGGTCATACCCAGAATTCTATTTATTGATCAACAGGTTTTGAAATGTCCTGTGTGTTATGCCTCAGGTACCTGGATGCTCTTGCCCTTGGGTTAGGCATCCAGTCAGAATTCATAAAATAAAATGTCCAAGTGTTCTTGGGGCGATTCCTGAGCATTTGTCATGCCGTTCTTGTGAGAGGCAGGGTAAACAGGAAGAATGTGCAGAGTGTATGAGGGAGGAAGAGTGGGGTTGAGCGTGTAATGTTGAACGGGGGGCTGGGGTTCAGATTGAGATCGAGAATGATGCCCTGTTTGATTTTATTACATAATCAGAATCATTTTGCCAAGGAATTGTGAGGAGTATAGCTTGGAATATGCTGAGAGCTACTGGGGTTGTACCTCTCTGTCCAGAATGGAGGCCTTTGCTGAATTCAGCATTGTGGCTAGGGATAGAGTGAGGATTCATGAGAGCGGTACTGTCATTTTGACTATTCCTGTGGATTGGGTGTCGCAAACTAGAGTGAGGATGAAGGGTACTGTTAGGATTGGAGTTAGCATTATTGTGTTGTGCATATACCCTAATATAGGGCTTCATGCTTCAAGGAGATTGTGGGCTCTGCGAATCACTATTAACTGTGACTCTGTGGCAGTGAAAGACTTCTGAATTTCACTGCCAAATTTATGTAATAGCCACGATTCTATTTCTCAATGAACAGGTTTTGAAATATCCTGTGTGTTAGGCCTCAGGTACCTGCCTGCTCTTGCCCTTGGGTTAGGTTTCCAGTCATAATTAAGAACAAAAGAAGTCCAAGTGTTGTTTTTTCAATTCCTGTGCTTTTGCCATGCAGTTGTCTTCTCAGTGGCAGGGTTTAGAGGAAGAATATGCAGAGTGTATGATGGAGGTAGTGTGGGGTTGAGCGTGTAAGGTTGAAAGGCGGGATAGGGTTCAGATTGAGATTGAGAATGGTGTCACTGTGGATTTTCTTGCTTATTCCGCATCAGTTTGCCATTGGATGGTGAGGCGTATAGCTTGGATTATCCTGAGATCTAAAGGGGTTGTACCTCTCCCTGCAGAATGGAGGCATTTGCTGAATTCAGCATTGTGGCTAGGTTTAGCATTAGGATTCATGAGAGTAGTACTGTCATTTAACTATTTCTGTTGATTGGGCTTCCCATACTATACTGACAATGAAAGGTACTGTCACGATTGGAGTTAGTATTAGTGCATTGTGCATATTCCCTAATATAGGAATTCATGTGTCAGGGAGATTGTGGGTTCAGGCCAAGGCCTGGGAGTTGCGACTCTGGGGGAGTGATACACTTCTGTATTTCTCAGCCAAAGATATGATAATAGACACGATTCACTTTATGAACGGATTTTGAAATGTCCTGTGTTATAGGAGTCAAGTACCTGCAGGCTCTTGTCCTTGGCTTAGCCTTCCAGTCAAAATTAAGAAATACACAAGTCCAAGTGTTGTTTTGGCGATTCCTATGCATTTGTCATGCAGTTGTCTTGTAAGTGACAGGGTTAAGAGGAAGAATATGCAGAGTGTATGACAGAGGTAGAGTTGGGTTGAGCATGGAAGGTTGAAAGGAGAGGTAGCGTTCAGATCGAGATTGAGAATGGTGTCACTGTGGATTTTCTTGCGTATTTGGCCTCAGTTTGGCAAGCAATAGTGTGGCGTTTAGCTCGGATAATCCTGAGAGCTCGTGGGCTTCTACCTCTCCCTCCAGAGTGGAGGCATTTGCTGAATTCAGCATTGTGGCTAGTTTGAGGGTAAGGATTTGAGAGATGGTACTGTCATTTCGACTATTCCTGTGGATTGGGCTTCCCAAACTACAGTGAGCATGAAGGGTACTGTCAGGATTGGAGTTAGAATTAGTGTGTTGCGCATATGCCCTGATATAGTGGTTCATGCCTCAGCGAGATTGTGTGCTCAGGCCAAGGACCTGGAGTAGTGACTCCGTGGGATTGTTACATTTCTGTATTTCACTGCCAGATATATAGTAATAGCCATGATCCTCTTTCTTGATCAACAGATTTTGAAATGTCCTGTGTGTTAGGCGTCAGGTACCTGCAGGCTCTTGCCCGTGGCTTAGGCTGCCTATCAGAATACAGAAAAACACAAGTCCAAGTGTTGTTTTGGGGATACCTGTGCATTTGTCATGAAATTGTCCTATCAGTGGCACGGTTCAGAGGAAGAAAATGCTGAGTGTATGATGGAGATACAGGGGTTTGTGAGTGTCTGTTTGAAATGAGGGTTAAGGTTCAGATTGAGATCGAGAATCGTGTCACGGATTTTCATTCATATTCAGAATCATTTTGCCAAGGAATGGTGAGGAGTATAGCTTGGAATATGCTGAGAGCTACTGGGCTTGTACCTCTCCCTCCAGAATGGAGGCATCTGCTGAATTCAGCATTGTGGCTAGGGTTAGAGTTTGGATTCATGAGAGCAGGACTGTCACGTTGACTATTCTTGTGCATTGGGCTTCCCAAACTAGAGTAAGCATGAAGGGTACTGTCAGGATTGGAGTTAGCATCATTGTGTTGTGCATATACCCTGATATAGTGCTTCATGCTTCAGGGAGATTGTAGGCTCTGCAAAGCACTGTTAATTGTGACTCTGTGGGAGTGAAACACTTCTGAATTTCACTGCCAAATATATGGTAATAGCCACAATTCTATTTCTTGATGAACAGGTTTTGAAATATCCTGTGTGTTAGGCCTCAGATACCTGCCTGCTCTTGCTCTTGGGTTAGGTTTCCAGTCAGAATTAAGAACAAAACAAGTCCAAGTGTTGTTTTTGCAATTCCTGTGCTTTTGTCATGCAGTTGTCTTCTCAGCGGCAGAGTTGAGAGGGAGAATATGCAGAGTGTATGATGGAGGTAGTGTGGGGTTGAGCGTGTAAGGCTGAAAGGCGGGATAGGGTTCAGATTGAGATTGACAATGGTGTCACTGTGGATTTTCTTGCTTATTCCGCATCAGTTTGCCATTGGATGGTGAGGCGTATAGCTTGGATTATCCTGAGATCTAATGGGGTTGTACCTCTCCCTCCAGAATGGAGGCATTTGCTGAATTCAGCATTGTGGCTAGATTTAGCATTAGGATTCATGAGAGTGGTACTGTCATTTTGCCTATTCCTCTTGATTGGGCTTCCCAAGCTATACTGAGAATGAAGGGTACTGTCAGGATTGGAGTTAGTATCAGTGCATTGTGCATATTCCCTAATATGGGACTTCATGTGGCAGGGAGATTTTGGGCTCAGGCCAAGGCCTGGGAGTTGTGACTCTTGGGGAGTGATACACTTCTGTATTTCACTGCCAAAGATATGATAATAGACAGGATTCCCTTTATCAACAGCTTTTGAAATGTCCTGTATTATAGGCATCAAGTACCTGCACGCTCTTGTCCTTGGCTTAGGCTTCCAGTCAAAATTAAGAAAAACACAAGTCCAAGTGTTGTTTTGCTGATTCCTGTGCATTTGTCATGCAGTTGTCTTGTCAGCAGCATGGTTCAGAGGAAGCATATGCAGAGTGGATGATGGAGGTAGAATGGGGTTGAGAGTGTAAGGTTGAAAAAATGGGTATGGTTCAGACTGAGATCGAGAATGGTGTCACTGTGGATTTGCTTGCATATTCAGCATCAGTTTGCCAAGGAATTGTGACCAGTATAGCTCTGATTATGGTGAGAGCTAGTGGGGTTGTTTCTCACCTTCCAAAATGGAGGCATTTGCTGAATTCAGCATTGTGGCTATTGTTAGAGTTAGGATTCGTGAGAGCGGTACTGTCACTTTGACTATTCATGTGGATTGGGCTTCCCAAACTAGAGTAAAGATGAAGGGTACTGTCAGGATTGGAGTTAGCATTATTGTGTTGTGCATATACCCTCATATAAGGCTTCAAGCTTCAGGGAGATTGTGGGCTGTGCGAAGTACTATTAATGGTGACACTGTGGGAGTGAAACACTTCTGAATTTCACTGCCGAATATATGGTAATAGTCACGATTCTATTCCTTGATGAACAGGTTTTGAAATATCCTGTGTGTTAGGCCTCTGGTACCTGCCAGCTCTTGCCCTTGGGTTAGGTTTCCAGTCAGAATTAAGAAGAAAACAAGTCCAAGTGTTGTTTTTGCAATTCCTGTGCTTTTGTCATGCAGTTGTCTTCTCATTGGCAGGGTTCAGAGGAAGAATATGCAGAGTTTATGATGGAGGTAGCGTGGGGTTCAGCGTGTAAGGTTGAAAGCCGGGATAGGGTTCAGATTGAGATTGACAATGGTGGCACTGTGGATTTTCTTGCTTATTCCACATCAGTTTGCCATTGGATGTTGAGCCGTATAGCTTGGATTATCCTGAGATCTAATGGGGTTGTACCTCTCCCTCCAGAATGGAGGCATTTGCTGAATTCAGCATTGTGGCTAGATTTAGCGTTAGGATTCCTGAGAGTGGTACTGTCATTTTGCCTATTCCTGTTGATTGGGTTTAACAAACTATACGGAGAATGAAGCATACTGTCAGCATTGGAGTTAGTACTAGTTCATTGTGCATATTCCCTAATATAGGCCTTCATGTGTCAGGGAGATTTTGGGCTCTGGCCAAGGCCTGGGAGTTGTGACTCTGGGGGAGTGATACACTTCTGTATTTCACTGCCAAAGATATGATGATAGACACGATTCTCTTTATTTACAGATTTTGAAATGTCCTGTTTGTTAGGCGTCAAGTACCTGCAGGCTCTTGTCCTTGGCTTAGGCTTCCAGTCAAAATTAAGAAAAACACAAGTCCAAGTGTTGTTTTGGCGATTCCTGTGCATTTGTCAAGCTGTTGCCTTGTAAGTGACAGGGGTAAGAGGAAGAATATGCAGAATGTATGACAGAGGTTGAGTTGGGTTGAGCGTTTAAGGTTGAATGGAGTTGTAGGGTTCAGACTGAGATCGAGAATGGTGTCACTGTGGATTTGCTTGCATATTCAGCATCAGTTTGACCAAGAATTGTGACCAGTATAGCTCCGATTATGGTGAAAGCTAATGGGGTTGTACCTC